>JAOVYW010004766.1:0-12839 GCA_025775045.1 Hiodon tergisus | reverse complement strand
CGTTGCAAGTTCTCACGGCGGCACGGCCATCAATCAGTCTCACGTTTATAGCCTCTCCGTAAAGTCAGCAGGGATGGCTGGCTCTGCAATCAGAAACAAAGCCCCAGCCCACACCCGCCCTGACAACAGAGCAGGATTGGTCAAATCACTGGGGTAAATCAGAGCAGCAGTAGTGAAGAAACTGTCCCTTTGAAGTACAGCTCAAATGGTGGGGGGAGAGGGTGCCATTACTCTAATGGAAAAGGATGAACTGTAAACACTGGATCTCTGCAGAGATGACAGCTGTATGGAATTTCAATTGGGGAGGTACTGTGCCTTACTGCTCCACATGCGGCCATAGGTGGCATTCTGAGTAGTAAGAGCTTCTCAGCATTTATCTACACAGCTCCACCGCAAAAAGGCTGTATACGGATTTTGGGTGGGTGTCAGGCCCCTGCCATCTGAGACCTGTCGATCCCTGATGAAGACTCTTACGTTTACATTCTATGTGATTTATCGAGTAAATTTGGTGAGCAGTCAGTTCCCATCTAGTAGATACATTGAGATGTTAGGGTTACGCTCCTTTGAGAATTTAATGTAAT
The DNA here is from genome assembly GCA_025775045.1 of Hiodon tergisus. Taxonomy (NCBI): domain Eukaryota; kingdom Metazoa; phylum Chordata; class Actinopteri; order Hiodontiformes; family Hiodontidae; genus Hiodon; species Hiodon tergisus. The sequence goes on along the minus strand of JAOVYW010004766.1, from coordinate 12,258 downwards.
GAATTTTAATGTGGAGACGAACAGTGAGAACAGATACTTATTACTCATTATACATTCAGTGACTGAGGTTCACCTCTCACTTCCTGTGTGCAGGGAAAGCCACATTCCAAAATCCAGCTCCATGGAGCATAGATCTAAGTAGATGAGGTACTCCAGTAAAAAATATCTAATCTACATGTATGTCTCTGTGTGTGTGGGTGTGTGTGTGTGCACACGTGTGGGTTATGTGTGTGCGTGAGTGTTGAGTGAGTGCACGAGTGTATTTGTGTGTGTGCACAAGTACGTGTATTTGCATGGGTTATTGTGTGTGTGTGTGTGTGTGTGTATTTCTGTGTGTTCTCGTGGTTCTATATCCATGTGCTCCCTATGCTTCAGGGCGGAGCAAACCAAGACTCTGGTCCTGCCCGAGCTGGTGGAGCTTGCCCGGGACGAGGGGAGCACGGTGCGGCTGGCAGCCTTCGACACCATTGTCAATCTGCTGGAGATGTTTGATAGTGGTGGGTGTTGGTTTCTGTCAGTTGTCATGGTCCTCTCCTCTTCCTTTCAGTGCTAAAGTGATACAGACCCATTGGCATCAAGTAAATACTGTTTTAGTAAGCTAGAATTGTCTTGGAAGTTAGAGTTGCTGGTTTGTAGGGATGTGTAGGGGCAAGGCAGCCTCGTCACGCTGTCTCTCCCTCCCTCCCAGATGACCGGACTCATGTCGTGTTCCCGCTTATGAAGACGTTCTGTGAAATAAGCTTCAAAACGGATGAGGCCGTTTTGGTTTCTGTGTCATTTCAGTATGGGAAGCTGTGTCATGGCCTGTCAGGTAGGTCCTCACAGTTACTCTGCAGTAGGACTATACGAATGAAATCCACACAGATCCTAGAGACTGTGAATGATCAGTAGCCAAGAGAAGTTGCCTGCTTGCTGTCACCATTGTTTTGTAATGGTAGGGACTTTTCTCTCTCTTTTTTTGTTGTTGGTTACCACAGGAAGCTTCACAGATGAGCAGCATTTATGGTTCCTGGAGTTCTATAAAAAGCTCTGTGTTCTGGGTCTTAAACATGAGAACGGACACTGCGAGGGCCAGTTGTATCCGCTGGAGCTGGAGAACAAGTATGCGCTAGTGCGAAAAAACTGCGCCTACAACTTACCTGTGAGTACTGAGCGTTTCAGTGCCATAGCTTTACTTAATGTGTTTTAATGAGACTGGGGAGATATCTATTTTCATTTTTATTATGTTTACTGCCCACTGTGACTATAGGAAGTATTCACCCACCTTGGACGTTTGTTGAGTGCATCCACAATCTAGACGTAGCCTAATCAAAAGTCTGGGTTAGATGAGTGTTCAGCCCCCGCCCCACCTGAGTCAATACTTGGGGGATGAGGATAGTTGGTGGACAGTGCTTGGGGTCATTGTCCTGCAGAAAGGTGAAACTCTGTTTCAGTATTGCTGACTAAAGCAGATTTTCTTAAAGGAGTCGTCTGTACTTAGCTCCATTCATTTTACACTCTACCCTGACAAGCTTCCCAGTCTCTGATAATCCCCATAACATAATGCCATCACTAGTGTAGTTTGCAGTAGGGTTATTTTTACAAATTAGAAGCACAATTTTACATGCCACCCTTCCATACAGGGCAGATTTGTGGGGTACCTGAGCTATTGTTGACAGACGGACAGTTTCTCCCATCTCAGCCACAAATAGCCCTTTATATTTTAGGGGGATAGAAAACCTTTAAACTATTAAGCTATATACCACAGTGGCGAACATGCAGTGAATCAGTCTGGATTACATTCTGGCTTTGTCAATGATTAATGCAACAAGAACAACATTCGGTCCAAAGTCCAAAGCTTTTTGCGTTTTTGCCATTAAGTACTGCACTGCCCAGTCAGCAACAAAGTGATTTATGCTTGTGGTTCTTTGTCAATGGCTGCTTGATTTTGAAAGAAGCAGTTAAGGGTGGTGATGAGTATTTCAAACATTGCCAATAAAAGGGAAGCTGTATTGGGTGATACCGATGTAACTGGGTCTGCTGGCCCTAACAATAAGGCATTATTTGTCCAGATCCAGCCTCACATGTCCAAATGCCTAAATGCAAGCAATTCATGTTTAAATCAACAAAGTCATTTTTGGTCAAAGCTTTATCTTATAGGGTAACTAGTAAAGTAATGGGATGCCTCTCACCACATCAGGTTTTTTGAAGTAACTTCCTGTCCTGCCCTTCCCCCAGGCTATGGTGTTATACGCCGACCCCAAAAACTTCCTGTCAGAGCTGTACCCCTCCTTCTCCAGCTTGTGTCTCGACCCAGAGATGTCCGTGCGGCGCTCGGTGGCCGATGGCTTCCATGAAGTAAGCTGGGGTGTGCAAGCGGGGTAGGGAGGGAAGAGTCTGTGTTTCATCGACGCACGTTTCTCTCAACCCGTCTTTTCCAGGTCGTCAAACTCCTAGGTCCCAATGTCCATTACGTTTACAAGGAGCTGGTCGCATTGCTGCAGGACAACTCATTGGAGGTAGACCCTAATGCCAGTCATTTTGAACGTTAAATACTTGTTTATCTATTAATGACATATTCGGTACCTAATATCTAACATAAATTGTTACTCTGGCTTGGAAAGCGGTGCAATTTAGCACCGTTAAGCTGTAAACAAGGCCCTAATAAGCCACACAAGGCCCTTGTGCTCCAGAGAAAATCCCTCACATCAATATTCTTCTATACGGGTGTGTATGCATGTGTGCGAATTGTGTTGTGCTGGTGTGTTGTGTTTGTGGTTTGCCGATGCAGGGGGTAGGGGTTCTGAGTTTGGCTGTCACCAGTGAGAAGTTGTTATAGATATCTAGATTCAGGGAGGAGGGGTGTGGTGTTAGTCACACATGATGGGGGTGGAAACGGTTTTGGCTGCCATGTGGTGTTGGCTGACTACAGAAAACACAGGCCTCCCCCATTCCATTTGCATAGCTCTGTGTCGCTCTGTGATGCCTCCAGATTCCATTCTCTTCATGCTTATTCTAAAAGCATGGGGGGAGGTGAGTTGATGGTATTTACCACTGTGATACCTGTAGGTACTGGATGCTCTGATGAATCACCTGCAGGAAACTCTGGAGATGGCCACGTCGAGAGGAGAAGGGGCAATACCTGAGAGCAAGGTACTCTCACCATGAGGGTCATGGTCTGATGCCCTGCTGGTGTGGTGTACCAGTTTCTTGTGCATTTTTTAGAGTCATTTTTAAATTTTCAGCTTTCACCTCTAAAGAAAAGAAGAACAGAATAAAATGTTCCGACCCGTTCCTATATCCGAGTTTTCAGTTTCTGGAGGACTGAATTTAAACGTGACGTGAATTATAGATATTTCAATGCTCGGACAGAAATGTATTTCGGCAAATGAGGCCCATTCCATGGTACAGGACAGTATAGAACGAAATTCACAGGACACAATGGGACGGACTGAACCCTGCATCACTCTCTACTGTGCTGTCCAGCAGCAGGTGACCGTGCCGGACTTGGTCAACGCTCTGTTGGCTGCGGAGCAGAAGGCAGCCGCCTCGCTGCGCTGGCGGGTCCACGAGAAGCTGCTGCAGAGGTACTCCTATCTGCCCCGTGTCATCTCAGGGGACCAGATCTACTTTGGCTTCTTACAGAGGATGTTCACCATCGTCACCACCAACGTGAGACCACCAGTGTTGTCCCCTCTCTTTGCAGCTGTCCCCTCAGTCTATTTTAGATAATTTTGTAGGATGTCCTGTCATTTGTGGGATGGATTGAAGAGGGTACATTTGTCCACCGTGAATGAGTGCTTATTAAACTTGCAAACTCCATACAGTCTGATTCGAACCCAGGGCCTTTTTTCCATGTGCTGATAAATGGGGTGACCGTCTAGGCTGTACAGAGGAGCGCTTCTCACCTGCTCTTTCGCCATTCCAGAATGTTCTTCCTGTCCAAAGAGAAGCCACCAGAACACTGTGCGTGTTCCTTCGCTACAACCGAAAGCAAGAGCAGCGTCGGGAGATCATGAGCAAATTGTCAGAGCGTGAGTGACAATCTCACAGTGGGCTGAACCCTCAGATACATACAGCATCACGTTACACACATGCAGATTCACGCACACTCGCACCAACACAAAGGAGTGCTGCAGAGGTGATGAGCACACACACACCCACATTGACGTAAAAATCGCTTACATTCAGAATAAGATAACTCCATGGATCAGAGGCCAAGTGCCATGCTCAACAGTGGAATCTGTGTCATCTCAGCAAAGCCAATGAAGCAGTTGATGTATATTGTTCTCCCTGGAATCCAGAGCTTGCCCAGGGGAGAAGTTATTGGAACAGACTGCGATACCTCGACCTTTGTGAAATTGCCGTGGAGCTTTTTTCAAAGTCCTACTTCTGTAAACATTTCCTGGTTCCAGCCCTGGAGCTTGTCAATGATCCTGTGGCCAACGTAAGGTGTGAAATGCTTCTCACTAATGACTGTTTCACTAATGTGTTCTTGGGACTCTCCTCTTAAAAAATAAAAAAACAGGGCTTCTTCGAACCAGTCCATTTACAGTATTTGCGCATATAATCCTATAACCCTGCAAGGTGGTAATATGAACATTGCACTAAGACAAAACTAATCTACAGTACTGTGCTAAAGTCTTAGACACCCTAGCTTTTTTAGATAAATGTAGTCTTTGATGTTTATTTTTTTGTCTTCTGCAAAAGAAGTGCCGCAGTAGAAAATTAGATTTCTAAAAATCAATTTTCCAAAAGGAAGAGTTCTGTAACAGATGGTATGGCCTCCACAGAGCCCTGATCTCAACATCATGGAGGCTGTCTGGGATTAACTGGACGTAAGCAAGCGAGACAGCCAAAGTCTGTAGAAAAACTATGGAAAATTCTCCAAGATGCTTGAAACAATCTACCTGCCGATTGTCTTATATAACTGTACGGCAGTGAACCTAAGAGAACTGATGCAGGGTGCTCACACCAAATATTGATTTTATTTATAATATTTATTTATTTTTGTTTTTTTATTGTTTACTGCCCTTTATAGTATTTATTTTATATTTAAACTTTTCATTTCATTATTTTTGAAAGCATCGTCACTTTACGGAATGCGTTTACAGGTGCCCAAGACTTCTGCACAGTACTGTATATAGTTCTGGGAATTGAAAATGAGGAAATGTCTGTGGCCCTCTCGTCAGGTACAAGCTTTGCCACATGCTGCCCAGACTGAAGTCCACCATTCGGCTGCCAGCCGAGAAGCACCTACTGCAGCAGTTGGAGATGTGCGTGCACAGGATGCTATGTTGGGAGAATGACAGGGACGTCGTCGCGACCGTCTGTAAGGTGAGCCACACATTGAGTCATGTGACTCCAGGCACTCACAATGAAAGAACTGGAGCTCTTCCTAGACTGTATACTGCATTGTAAAAGGTGTGTGGTCCATTTTCAGGCTGTTTCAGCCATTTATTACTGAACATTGTGTACTATTCTTTTCTAGACGGTGCTGGAATTGGACAAAATGGAGATCACAGAACCAGTAAGAGTTTTCTCCATTCCCTATGCGCTTTAATCCTTGCTTTCATCCTCAGTAAGCAGTCTCAGACCCTCTCTCTTACGTTTCAGTACCACAAGAGACATGAACGAGACCTACTTGATCAGAAGAAGGAGACAGAGGAGACCCTGCTGCTGGAAATGGTAAGGGGACTTTCAGGAAGGGGAATAAATAAATAAATTGGCAACGGTTCCCTTTCCAAAATACAAGTTTTATTCAAAGTATTTTCTGGTGCTAAAGGGAGCAGTTTCAGACCGATTCTTGATCTCAGGCTGGTCATCTGCCTGAGACACAAATGGCACAGGTTTTTGACCCTGAAGCAGCTGTTTCAGTCAATCCATCCAGGCAACTCATTCGCGGCGGCGGGTCTGCAGGATGCACCATCATAACACCGGGGCACAGAAAGTATCTTTGGTTTGTCGACCAAAGGCAAAGCTACAAGTATTGTGTTCTGCCGTTTCCCTATGCTCCGGTAGTGCAGATGATGGCCTGCTTACAACTTTTCTGGTTAGGCAGGGCTCTTCCGGCGGTGACTTTCCAGAGACTTCCAGAGACGTAGTGAGAGTGACGTCACTATGCTTATGTAGAGCCATAAAGCTGGCCTAACGTCAGGTATATTTGGCCAATACTTATGGGACATATTTCAAGTGTGAGAGGGATCATTGGGATATTGGGATATGTTAATAACTGTTTTCTCAAGTTTCAGGTTCCCCCCTCCCAGGTTTGGTTGCCTGGGGCGTCCTGTGAGCTTGTTATGTGATTGAGACCACATTTTTTTGCCATGTTGCCAGGAGCAGCTGGAGAGGCAGCAGAGTGAGGGGAAGCTCTCCGGAGACAAACATGCAGACATGACACGTGAGCGGAAAACGTCTCCAGCTGCTGACAAATGTCAGACACTGTGCATCGGTTGTTGTGGTCAGCCCTTTCGGCATTCCTGATGCTGCTGTGGTGTTTGCCTGGGTATTAGACGGTGACACTAGACAGAAGTTTCAGTTTTTTCCTTGTTTCGTGTCCCATCCTGTTCAACAGCTAGTGTAACGTATGCATTAAGTACTACAGTTTTACCATAGTTACTGAGGTTAATTCATGTTAGGAACACTACTGGCGATTACCAATAGAATTGTAAAAAGACTTGTATAACACTGCTGCAAATCTTAGACCAACAAACTGCCTAGCATGCTTAGATATTGGGATAGATGCATTGGCACATCATTTTCTCTTGTCCATTCATTATGTATTCCTGCTGGCGGAACTGCTTTCACTCTGCCTGGAGAAGATCAGGCAGAGTCTTACTGATAGGAACACATTGGCCCAGCAGACCTTAGTTTGCATCTCTGACACAGCTCCTATGTGTCCCGCAGTGGGATCTGCTTAATCACCACAACCTCCTCAGTCAGGCTCCAGGCAATCTGTGGCACCACAAGCCGTTCAGCCTACAGCGATGGGTTTGGCCCCTGAACGGCTGTGGTTGAGCCACTTAGGGCTTTTCTGAAAGGGTAACTGATACCCTATAGAACGTCAGGGCAGCCTCCACTCGGCCCCACAAAGATCCCGAATTTCAGTGTCCAGAACTTGCTTGCTCTTCTCACATGGATGGTTCAAGTATTCCTGGCCGCATAACCCTTCTTCACATCTACCTATGTGAACCAGTCAGTGAACTTCTGTCCTCCATCCTTTCAGTCTGGCAGAGAGTCTCATCTGTGTGAATTTTTTTGATTCATTCTACTTTCTTGAATCTTAAGGTAAAGAGAGGAAGGCCAAACTGGCCCGAAGTCGATCTCTCACCAGCCACCCCACCACGCCCAAGATGACCCAATCAGACAAAACACTGTAAGCTGTACTTACTTCTCTAAATCAAAACCTTTTTTTGTTTAAATGCTTATAAGAATTCCTGAAAATGTACAAATATTAAATGATAATATTCATTATATTTTTTTATACATTCATATATTAATTACGTTTCCTATTTTCTACTCCAGGTAATGTCAGTGTCAGTCACATGTTTCAAGTTCAAGCCTTCTAGACCTTTTCTCCTCTTAAGTTTCTGCCTTTTCAGGAAAGTGAAGGAGTCAGGGAGCTGTTCTGGAGCTGGAAACCATTCCACTAATGGTAACTAACGGACACGATTACCATACCAGCCATCTTATTAGCGAGGGTCTGTCTTACACGACCTATGGATACAGTTTGGCACCAGGTCATCGCCGCACATGTCATGGCTCTGTGTCCATTCCCATCTCTCACGGAAATGCGTCACAATGCTGTGTTTCTAAAAGCCACAGAAAGACAGTTAGCCACTCCCCGTCTCTCACAGAAGCACGTCACAATGCTGTGTTTCTAAAAGCCACAGAAAGACAGTTAGCCACTCCCCGTCTCTCACAGAAGCGCGTCACAATGCTGTGTTTTTAAAAGCCAAACAGAAACTCTCGGTCATTCCCCTATCTCTCACAGATGACGGTCTGCGCTCCCACCATTTCAGCACAGCGCCTTCGTCTCTTTGTCCCGCCACTCCCACCTCATCCATACCGGTTCTGATCCGCAGCAATACCACCAGCACCCTGGACTCCCGCAGCAACACAATAAAGGACAAGCCGTCAAGAAAACTTACCATGTAGGTTCAGCACTACATGAAATGCTACCCCCAACTAACTGGCATACTGTATAACCACAGTACTATCTGTACCACAGTCCTGGGGCCTCATTTATAAAACATTTGCATACATTGTATGATAAAATCCACCCCACATTTGTCGTTAACTTTTCCATAAAGGAAAATATTAAATAATTTTGAATACATATGCATTTTATGCATGTATATTCTGGCATGAGCATCGGATAACGTAATGCACACATTTCCCGTTACACATTCAAATTTAGTATGAAATCTTAAGCAATATCTACAAACGAGGCCCCAGTTATGTACACTACACGACATATAAAGCTTTGAGAGACAAAGGTTAAAATATGAAATCCCTGCTAATCTGTGGAATTCCGTTTCTCTTGAGGAAGACAAAGGAAGTCTAACTCTTTCGGGATGCAGTCAGGGCGGGAGTGACGGGATATGACACACCTCAGTTTCGGAACGCTGCGCACCAGTGGGGCATCGAGTGGGGCAGCAGAATCCATCCACAGAAGCTCCCCAACCCGTCTTAGTCTGTCTAGAGTTTGCACTTTCCAAATTATCATGAAATAAACCTACTTGATAAATCCATTATTCCCTCATATTGGCGTTTGGGAATGTCTTTGATAAAATCATAATTCACATCCATCTCTGCCCTACCAGTCACAGTAATGGTAAAATTGGTCAAAAGCTAGAACAAATCTGCTGTACAGTATATATTTTATTATGTGTTTAATTTAGCATGCATTACACATTTTCATTCATAGTTTAAAGATAGTTAGATACAATGTATTTTTTTTACAATTACAGCAGTTTTAAAATCCCTCGTTAACTGACGAGATCTCACAATAAAAATTTTCTGGGTGATATAACACCTGAGGAACTAACATCAAAACTCAGAAAGAACTGTGTTGAATATGTCATGTTTTAATGAATAAACAAATTTCCTATATACTGCCCTAGTCTGTTAATGGCCACTACATCACCACATATCAGCATTAATGAGCATTCAGTTAATTGCATTTGTTTAGAGTGAGCCATTTTATTTATAATTCTGATAACATTTTATTTAGAACACGCTTTTCTAAAATCCAATGCACATACAGCATCGAGTAAATGCTCCCAATATATGCATTCCAATCATCCTTAACAGATACAAAGCAAGCATGCTTAACACGGAGACCATGAATAAAAGAGGAACTCGAAAGGGTCATGACTTGTTAATTTTTGGTAGGGTCTATCACTCTGCCAATGAAAAGGAGGCTGTTGGTGACCTCGTGGTAGATGAGGAAGAGGAAGGGCCGGTTAACAACGAGGCGGGGGGGCATGGCGGATTCTTGGAGGCTGCTGACAGTGGAGGCTCCTGTGGTGTCCTGGTCATCCACCTCCACCACGGCCTTGTGCAGCACCTAAAACCACAATGCTGTTAAAAACTTAGCCACCATCCTACAATTCGGGTTTAACCTGCTAATAAGGATCTCCCTGTAATATGACTGCCTTTCTTTTTTCATTTTATGAAGACTGATTTGCCAGTGTGCATTTAAGAGATTTTAGTGAAGATGGCCTAATTCAGGACACCTTTGTCTTCACATACTAATTTTCATATTTACTTTCACAACAAACAAATTTCCTCCACCTTTGCTAAACATTAGAACCCGCCCCTCCCAACACTCGTCACATTTTGCACGCGCTAAATTTCTAAATGATGTGTGACTGACCTCGGACACTTTCAGATCATCTGAGACGAGTCCAGAGAGGTCAGCGTTTTTGTCAAAGATGTCAGTGATGCCGAGTTCGGGCAGGAAATTGTGGATGGCGTACAGCTGCTCCAGTTTAAATTTGGGCATTTGCACTTCCAGTTTCCTGTGGAGAGTTGGGAGTTAAAACAGCGGAGGCACTGAGACTGCTGACACCTGCCAGTAAAACCTACACTCTATTTTACCTGTAATACCAGATTTGCACTAGTTTATTGTGCGATTTTCGTTCAAAACAATAAATTCAAAAACTTTGAATTGGTCTAGCATGAAGCAGCACTACGTCATTATTCATCATTTAAGGGTAAACTCGAACGGCTTGTGGGAATCTTTACTTGGTCTGATTAGATTAGCAATGATATGTACTGCATATACTTTAAATTTAACGTATAATAATAATACGCACGTTTTCTTGAGCTTTTTGATCCAGCCGAGGATGCGTTCGGAGGTCAGCTCCTCGTCAATGGAAGTGTAATCTACATCCTTGTCTGGGAGCAACAGCAGCATGGCCACATCGGCCTGGTATGGTAGCTTCAGCACTCCCAGTTTCAGGGAGGGGTCGTAGGCCAAGTAGTACTTGTCTGCCCTGAACATCATGGGAACTTGAGCAATGTTATACTTGTTAACGTAGAAGCGCTCTTCTTGTGTAAAACTGGAGTTAAAGGGCAGCCCCCATTTTCCTGTAGATAACAAAAAGTGTCATGTTACAGCCTGCACACCATCACATAAAATAAATTAGGCAAGTTAAATTAGTGCTGTCCAGACAGGATGTATTAAAGCAGGAAAATTTAACTGTGGTGCAGATCAACACCATAATACAGATAATATCAATTGGAATACAAATTAACATTGAAATAACTAGTAGGTTTTTACGGGACCTGAATAATATTGCTCATTGCCAAATGCTTTTTTCTTTGAGACTAGCCCCCCCCCTCCCCCTTCATTTTCACAAATCCCTGCTTTCACAACTTTGAAGCGCCTCACCCTTAAAGAAGATGGTGTTGACGAGCATCAGCTGGGTTGAGGAGTCGACGTAGCTGACCACTGCCTTCATCCTGTCCCCTATCATACTCTTGAAGTAGTCATTGATGGCGGACTTGCTTGCCTGTGTTTTGGAGAAGTCCACAGAGCTGACTTCAGCACCAAAGAACTGCTTGACCAGGTCAACGAATTCCTTATTCACCTGGGCCTGCTGCAGGACAAAGAAGGCGGTGGCCTGTTCGAGGTTGAGTGGCCCGAAGATCCCCTGGAAGAGCTTTGGGATCTCAGTTCCCAGGCTTCCCAAGTTAAGACCCTTGAGGAGCTGTTCATGTGCAGGCCCCCGGACTCCTGTACTCAAGGCCGCCAAGGCACCTGACACACTCAGGGGTGAGAAGAAGATGTTCTCATCAGTGGTACTGGCGACCTTGCGGTACAGGTTTGTGGCAAATTCCAAGTTTCCAGTAACCAGATCTTGGTTATTTTGTTCCTGAGCTTGACTGAATGAGACAAGGAGAGAGCCACACACCAGGAAGACGATAATTCCCATCTTCATTATTTTGGATGTCTTGTTTTCCACCATCAGCCCTGCAGATAATGAGAGAACTCATGTCCTAAATGAGACTTCCTTTTTAAGTCTATTTAGGCTCAGTAATTGTTGATACATCACAGCAGCATTTACCTACATTTTGCAGGTGACAAGCAGTAGTAATCCTAATATTGTATGGAGTAAGAATTCAGCATGGAAGTTCCTATAAGACTGCAGAACTTGTTTTGAGTGTACAGTCAAGAAGAAAAATCATATTCAATCGACAAAAGGATATGCTCAGTCAGTAGGCTCTAGAACATAAGTCCTAAGTGCTAAGATCTAAATTCCAGTTTGCAATTAGCAGGGCTTCTCTCAGTTTGCTGCCAACTATTGAGGCCAGTTCTGGATGCCACTGTTGAGCAATGTTGCCTGCGGTGTGCTACATGTGCGATGGCTCAAAGGTGGGTCATGTTTTATCCTCAATTAAATCCCCACTGCATCTCGACTCATTGCTAATACTCATGTTCAAACACAGAGAGGGGGGAGAAGTACAGCTAGTCTCCAGTTCTAGTCGCCTTCAAGCCACCTGTCCCTTTCTCTTCTGTAGGCAACAAAGCAAACAAGAGAGTTCCAGTGCTGATTGTAGGAGAGTCACGTATTTCTTAACAAAAGTGCCAGCCTGCAGGAGCCTGGGAAGCTGACAGCAGATACTGGAGACACTCTGCAGATTCTAACCTGTGAAATAGGTTAATAAACTGAGCCACTGTGTGTGTGTGTGTGTATATATATATATATATATATATATATATATATATATATATATATAAGTTCTATTACAAAATTCACATATTTATAG
>JAOVYW010004764.1:0-12841 GCA_025775045.1 Hiodon tergisus | reverse complement strand
ATTATCCGTAAGCACAAAATCAACTTTCATCGTTATGCTGACGACACACAGTTATATCTGTCAGGGAGCCCGGGTGAGGATTTTTCGTTGGCTAGATTGGAGCTTTGAAAGATGTAAGAGATTGGCTTCCAGGATGGACAGTTACGGTTATGTGTGGTTAAATGAATGCTGAGCCCAACAGGGGCATGATCTGAAATGACAATAGGTAAATACTTAAGTTAAGTTATCAGTACGAGAATACGCTAGATGAGCTTGGGAAAAAAAGGAGAACTGCTTCATTTGTGGATTTCAAAATCTCCAGGGATCAATGCAAGCATTTTGAGTCATAAAATCCGAAATTGACCTGGACATTGATGGAGAGAGGCTACGGTGTGTCAAGCAATCCAGAATGAGGTCAATAGCACATTTTAGGTCACCCCCAAACATTAAAAGATGGGTGTTTAGCCATGGTTTTCCTTATTGCTTGGAAAGACAGTGTTCATAATTATAAATATATATTAGATATAAAATGGTAGCTGCTCGCTCTGCATACTTCTCCAAACTAATTGAGGAAAACAAAAACAACCCAAGATTTATTTTTGATACAGAAGCCAAAATAACCAAAACTCAAGGGATAGATAACCTGAGTCTGTATCATGACCCAATACCAACAAAGTTGGTGAAAGATTAACTTTGTTAAAGCATCTTTAGTATCAAGATGTGTCCCTGAGTCTCTCAAAGTAGCAGTAATTAAACCAACTTTAAAGAAACCAAATTTAGATCCATATGTTCTAAAGAACTTTAGGCCAGTATCTAATTTGCCATTTTTGTCAAAAATATTGGAGAAAGTAGTAGCCCAGAAGTTATTGGAATTTCTAAATTCTAAAAATATGCTAGAAACATTCAAGTCAGGGCATAGTACTGAGATGGCACTTGTTAAGGTTGTAAATTATTTTCTAATGGCATCTGATAATAACTTGGTGTCTGTTCTAGTACAGCTTGATTTATGTGCTGCATTTGGTACTATAGATAACCATATCCTCTTAAAAAGACTTGACACCCACGTAGGCATAAAAGGGACTGCTCTATCTTGGTTGAGGTCATATTTGACAAATAGATTTCAGTTCGTTAAAATTGGGGGCGACTCATCTGATTTGTTTCCGGTTAGGTATGGAGTACCACAAGGTTCGGTGTTGGGCCCGCTTCTATTCTCTTTGTATATGATACCCCTTGGTGTTATCATCTGTAAGCACTTTCATTGTTATGCAGATGACACGCAGCTATATCTGCCAGGGAGCCCGGGTGAGGATTTTCCGTTGGCTAGATTGGAGCTTTGAAAGATGTAAGAGATTGGATGTCCTCTAATTTCCTATTGTTGACGAATTCTGACAAAACAGAAATGATAATCGTATGAGGCTCAATGACTGTGTGCTGGACCTAGATGGAAAGCTGATAGAACAGAATGTATTGATAATGATCTTGGAGTTACAATTGATCCAGATCTTTCTTTTGACCGGCAACCTAAAGATATTGCTAGAATAGCATTCTACCACCTGAGAAACATTGCCAAGATTATACATTTTTTATATTATCGGGATGCAGAGAAATTAATCCACGCTTTTGTTACTTCCAGACTTGATTATTGAAATGCTATATTTTCAGGTGGCTCAAATACAGCCTCAAATACATTCCAAGTTCTTCAGAATGCTGCTGCTAGGATCCTTACTAGATGTAAGAAATATTATCGCATCACACCAGTGTTGGCTTCATTACATTGGCTGCCAATAAAGCAGCGGGCTGGTTTTAAGTTACTTTTGTAAACTTTTAAGGTTGTAAATGGGCTAGTTCCTAGTATCTAACAGATATTATAGTCCCGTATGTCCTATCTAGATTACTTCGCTCACAAGAGGCTGGGAATCTATATGTGTCCTTCTTCTTTTAATCATATTATAAAGCTCTGTCTTTAATACAAGAAGCTTTCATAAACAAGATAAAACAAATCAGTGGAATAGGCAAAGCAGTTTTATTATCTCTCGCAGAGATATATATTTCCTTTATATTATGTGTTTTGTGTGTGGGAGGAGGGTGTTGTTTTGGTTGTCTGTTGTCTGTGGTTTACTTGGTAACAATAGCTGCGGAAATTTTGTTATACCAGAAGTCCTATACTGTTTAACTCTTTTTCTGTATCAGACAGTTTAGTATTAATAGGTTCAGGTTAGAGGTGTAGGAGAGCGCAGGGCACTTTATATTATTTTGTGGCACACCGTTCACACGGTTCTTCTCCTACCCTCTGTTATTACCCAACATTGCACTCTGGGTTCATCATCCCATGCCCCCAGTGTTTGTAGTCATTGTTATCATTTTCCCCAGTTAAAATCCTTTTTATTAAGATAGCATAATTTGAGAGACTTTGTTTGAGCACCACTCCCGCCAAATTGCAATTCTTCCACCTACCCCAACAACTCAGTAGGCTGTCACATTCACCTCTCCCTAGCCCTATCATCTGAGAGAGAGCGCAACAATGGACCCCACATAAATCCTAACCACATTGCCACTGCATAGCCCCAACTAAAAGGCTATCTATTGACCACCTACAAAAGACTCCTCCACTCCTTGGCTTTTCAGATAATGTCTCTGCAATCCTTGTGTTTTTTAATGACTATTTGATGAGTTGCAGTAAGCCATACAAAGGCTTTTCCTTTATGGCTGAAGGAGCTTTTGCAAGCTGACCGGAGCAGATTAAGATCCACTGTGGTGTTTACATGACACGATCGCCACTGAAACAAGTTTGGAAGACTGCCTTGACCTCATAATAGCGTGCAGGCACCAGAGGCTCTGTAGATCCGTAGAAAACTAAATTTAATAACAGCTTTGACCTTCCACCTACACAAAATGATTGACCATTGTTGATTGTTTGTGAGACATGGTTTAGTTTTAAACTTACCCACTTAGAAAGAGATTTAGAAATGGCTTAAAAGTCACAAAGAAAGACAGTCACAAAAAAAACTAAATTAATTTTCTTGAACTTTCTACTATCCTCAACCAATACAACCAGTATGTCTTTAAAGTTAACCCTCTTAGGACTGGGCATTATTGGATTAGTCAGAAAATGATCAATAGTGAGACAGCCACATGTTTGATATTTAATCTAAGGATTAAACAATTACTACAACAGAGAGCAGCTCTGAATCATTGGTCGGCAGACAGCACAACAACTAGGTTTGAGCCCCCATTTTTTTTTCACAAACAGAAGCTATATCCCAAAAAACAGCTATACTACAGAACAGTTTTAAATCTTTGGCACTTTCAATATTCTAAAACACTGCATACAATTATTGATCCGGCTATGAGTTATGGTATGATTTTGAAATGTATAACATGTCTATGAACTACAATAGATATTCTAGCACAAAATGCTCAGTCTAAGAGCGGCCAGCAAAAGAGGCACTGGGAGAGGGTTTATTTTAATGGGCATTTTCAAACAAACTTAAATATTTCACCAACAAACACTTCCAAATAAACACATGAACAAAAACCTCCCTTGTTGGGAAAAACTAAACTCAACCCGTTAAATAACACCACCGCAACAGTGTAAAAATATTCAGCCTTTTCCCTTTTTAATGCCTTTCATTCTTTTCCATGAACTAGCTTTGCTGGCTCTTTAAAGTGCCGGGGATTGTTGGCACCTGTGCGTGATTACCATTAGAGCACAACGAGGTCCAAATAGAGGCCATGGCCCTCCCTCTCAGTCTTGCTGTCCTTCAGTTCTCTCCTAGCTTATTTGGCTGGGTGTGGCTGCCAGGTGCATCTAAATTTAAACGTGGACCTGTATACAAATCAAGGAAAAAGGCATTTGGTTATACATATCTTCTGTTGTCTAGTAGTAAAAAGACTTTGCAGAGTTTGTTGAGATTAAGCTATGTGATGTTTAGGTATTTTAGCTATTTCTCTATAAAGCATTTGTCTGTTAAAGAGCTAATAGTAATGAATAGCTTTATAATTTGTCGACACCATATACAGTCATAATTTTTCTCCCCGTGGCTTTCCTCATGCTTGCCCAACACAAAATGTCACACTATGCCTATGACTGCCACCACAATCCATTGTCACTTTTCAGTTATCCAGCATCCTTTTGTTTCGTTGACTGCTTGTGGTTTTAATATATGGCATGGCAACTGCACTAATTGCTGAGCAACAGCAAATAGTCGGTGGGTCAGTGATTTTCTGTAACCATTTATCCAATAGGGTCATACGGAACAGCAAATACCCATTTGGGCTGGGAGTCAACATGAAAGAACTCTAAAATCCCCTGTGTCTGTGTAGTTTCCTTGAACCTAGCCATTCGCTTTAGTTTCCCTATATCACCTCCAGCTCCTTGTAAGTGGGCTTTTTTCAGACTATTACTTCATCCCTCTTAGGAGCTGACACTGGTCACACTGGGTTGCCACAAGGTCTGGGCAAGGCATAGATCACTCTAAGCAGATTTCTGTAGAATGAAGGGATATCATAGCTGCCATAAAATCGTTCTATGTGTTTATTTTCAACTATATATTTATTTAGGTAGGTTTGTGACACTGCAGTATTAAATTCCCCCAGTTTGAAGCTTAATCGAGCAAGAACATCCTTTTTGGCAGACTTCTTATAGGTGCATAGATTACTTGTTGCGGAAATTCTAAAGTCGAATCTCCTAAGCAGTTGAGACCAAGTCTTCCAAAGACAGTCCGACACAATGTTTCATTCAGAATCAGAATTTAATGTCGGCCAACAAGAGTCTCCCCTCCTAGTGAGTGAGAGCACAGAAGAGTCACAGCAGATATTTATACATATACAACATACCTTTTCCAACCGTAGTCACACAATGCTGTTAAACCCCCCCCCCCCCCCCTCATGGGGTTTCCTTATCTTTTGTAACATAAGCACTTTTCTAACTTATATCCTGATATTAACATACAATTGGAGGAAACAAAGTCGTGAGTAAATTCTCTATGCTAGTTTCACACACATCCTGGGTTGTGCTGACCTCTTTAAACTATGTCACATGTCTGTATCGCTAGAATGGTTTTTCAAGACTTTGCAACATTCAAATACAGGATTATCCACTGGATTATACATTATATACCATAACGTCCTTTAAACAGTTTCTGAATATATATACATATATTAAATTGCTCATTTCCATTACAAACTTCACATTTGACATATCTTCTATTAGAAAAATCCCTCCTCAACACAGCTGGATTGTCTCGATAGCAATATTCACCAGATTAAAGAGGACTAATAAGAAAATAATGAAAGACGGAAGTTCAAGTAATTCCTTGCCTCCTTTGCTCCAGAATATTTTAACAGTAAAACTGTTCTGGAAGACCTTCCAAGCATTGATTTGCAAGTACTTTAAACGATAAACTTGCATTAATGAATAATGGCGATAAACTTGTTTTGGAAAAATAACACTTCTTTTAATTCCATCTACAGAAACAAAATAAAAAATAATCTCACTATCAGCAATCAGAGATGAAACACAAAAATTAACAGTCAACCCACCACAGCAAAAATGAAAGAACCAAAATGCTGTCTAAGATCTGACTAATCAAGGAAGATGATGCAGCACGTTGTGGTTGTGTGGGTGGAGGAGGCCGTTCATTCGACTTCAAACCCTGACACCATATTTTAAGTAGATCGACTCATTAACTTTGTTTACTTAGTTTACAGCATGGAATTAAGGAAAATTTGATTTTTTAGCTTAATTCTCTGTAGCCAGTTTGCATCAGCTAGCCTTTTTTTCTGATACTTCTTCAGCAGTGTCTTTGCAGTAGTTTATGGTTTCCACCAAGAATCATCGTTCATGATATTATTCTTTTTACATATCTAGTAGATAATTTCCTGTCAGTAACACAGTTGCTATAGGAAGGTTCTCATACTATGTCATCAGCAGCTATAATCAGTTGATGCCGAAATCAATCAATAATTCTCTTGGCAAGTGTTTTTCGGTTGCACTATAACTGTTGTTCTGGGTTAGCCAGTAAAAGAAGCATTGCCTTTTGGCAGACAAATAGAGTGGTGCGTTGAAAATTGTAGAGCTATATAACTTTATATTATAAATGTACAAACTGCAGAGGGAAAAAGCTGGGAAAGAAATATGTGGCATTTTGCCATTAATGCTACCTCATATCATACATACATTTTTCATAGTTCTGCCATCTGGTATAGCCTGCTTTTTCTGTCTATGGACTGTGTTATGAACACAGAAAATGTAGCAATTACTTGCAATTCAGATCATGAAAAGAGAATTTTAGAAATCAGAACAAGCTAGAACAAGTCTAAATGAAAAATGTAGCATCAAAATTCTTGACTTCTAAACTCTTGGTGGACTAAGATATTCCCTTGCCATGTTCAAGCATGGTGTCAACTGAAAAGTCACACGTATATTTAAAAAATAAATAAATAAACAATCGTGCTAATTGCATTTCCATAGTGAAACACATGTAGTCTTGTATGGAGAATAATTGGTGCCAAAATAGAAAAATAAATAAATAAAATTCGAAATATATAAATATATAAATAAAAATAAAACGAAATAAATACATTGATATCTAGAATCTAAAATATATTTAATAATTCATATATTTATTTAGTTTTTATTTAATTATTTAATTATGTATTTATTTCCTTTTTTGATTTAGCTTTTTATTTAATTTTGTATATATTTATTTATTTCGAATTTTATTTATTTATTTCCTTACTTATTTCACATTTTCTATTATTTATTTATTTATTTATTTATTTATTTATTTCGTCTTTTCAATTTGGCATAAGCTTTTCGCCCTTTTATTTTGAGCTACCATCAGTAAGAGGGACAATAAGTGAACCAGTGATCTACTAACGTTTCCTGGTGTGCAGACAGGGTGTCAACTAAAACGTCGTTGTTGAACAGTTTCAATACTGTGAATACACATACAAATGTTTGCAATATGAGTTATAGGAACCTTATGATAGAAAAGATTAGGGAAGTTATAATTCAAGTTGAATGTGGGTCGGTAAATGACGAGTATCGAGTAGATGTTGGAAATAATAGGGCAGATATTGGCATGTACTGATGAAAATATTGATGAAGATGCCATAACTAACTTGCAGATAATTCGCCATTAAATTCTACGCAGTACCACTGATGACTGGCTAGTAGTTTGTAATGTTTCAGCGAGAACCGAGAAGATGAATGGAACATTATGACATAAGTTAAGCAAAGTAATTTTACTCTCACTGTTAAGTGCTCTGTGGTACCATGTGGTGAAGGGCGCTATACCAAATAAAAGTGTATTAAAAGTGTATTGATAGCGC
Source organism: Hiodon tergisus (assembly GCA_025775045.1). Lineage (NCBI taxonomy): Eukaryota > Metazoa > Chordata > Actinopteri > Hiodontiformes > Hiodontidae > Hiodon > Hiodon tergisus. The sequence goes on along the minus strand of JAOVYW010004764.1, from coordinate 5,527 downwards.
CCTTCACCAGATTATCCTGTCCCAGTTTGGCCTACCACTGTGGATTCTTCTGCTAAACAGTCGTCACTGGTACTGCATATAATTTAATGGCAAATTATCTGCAAGTTAGTTATGGCATCTTTATCAATATTTTCATCAGTACATGCCAATATCTGCCCTATTCTTTCCGACAGCCAATCTACTCGATACAAAATAAAGTAATCATTTACCAATCCACATTCAACTTGAATTATAACCTCCCTAATCTTTTCTAGGATAAGATTGTGTTATGTAATTTTGGAAATTGATTTTTCCTTCAGTTAACAGGATTGAAAAAAGTGAAGTCTGGAGTAGGAGCTGAATTCAATCTGACTATTTCATCCAGCATAGTGAGAAGTACCCAGGCAGTTTGAATAGGTTCTCCCAAAACATATTTGCTAAACATCAATATTTATATGGTTTAGTAACAATTTAATTCCATTAAGGACTTTTGACAACCAATTATACGCCCCCATTAGCAGGGCCTCATGAATGCATAATGAGGTGTTCATGCCCAGTGGGTGTTGTGAAAATCCCACTTGGTCCACATTCTACCTGATTTTTAAGAACACATAACAATCTCCTAAAGCTAGCGAACATACATGATTAACATGGTAATTAATAACTTTCAGAGTAAATACTGATTCAGAATAAATATTCCACAATTCCTATAACTCATATTGCACACTGCGACAACCACAGGGCGAACTCGCTGTGCCGCGCGCAACAGAGAGAGGAAGGCACTTAGAAAATGTTCGGGTTGCTCGTACTCAAGCCCAGTTCTTTATTCCAAAAAATTGAAACACAAAATCCTCCCAGATCGGGGCTACAACAGACGTCGGCAAAAAAAGGAATCGTGTCTGCTTCGTTCGAGGGATTCTGCGGGGTCTTACTTCCCACCGCCAGCCAGACCTGAAATACCGAGCACACTTAGTTAGCGTTGGCGTTGGCGCTCGCTGCCAGCATTCAGCTTGCGTCTGTAGCCTCCCTGGCACCAACGTCTTCCACTCGTAGCTGCCGGCTTTTGTCCTTTCCCTCTCCCAATCAGCTGAAGCCTGTCAGCGGCGCCGACAATTGCTGGGGAGGGAACGTACCGCCCCTCAAAGACCTGCCACCTAGCTTGAGGGGGGTGCGGCTTTTGCCGCATCCGCCGTCCGTATGCCCCGGCGTTGCCACAACACATTTGTATTTGTATTCACAACAATGAAACTGTTCAACAGCGACATTTAAAAAAATTTAAAAAATAAAAATAAAAAAAAATAATAAATAAAAAACAAAATAAATAATTAAATAAATACATAAATAAATAACAAACTAAATAATTAAATATATTTCATTTTCTACATATGTATGTGTTTATTTTGTTTTATATTTATTTATTTCAAATTTTATGTATTTATTTATTTTAAATTCTGGCACAAATTATAATCCATAGTTTTGAGGGTCGACAATTTTTTAAGGAAAAAACACTCAGTGGAGGTTTACTGCATATTAAATTACAACGGAATGGATTAACATTCTCAAACATTGACATTAACAGCTTTATTTATGAAAAATTTTGAACTCAAAACAAGTGATATGGAACACATTTCAAAATAAATGCCAATACGCGTATACAAATGCTTATATAATTTTTAAGGCTTAATTTAATTACTCAGTTGCTTTGGAATAATTTTTGTTCCCTCAATTTGTATCGATAAAAGTAACCTCATATAAAATGTGTTTTATTATGGTATTGTGTTTTTTAATCACGGAAGAGATTTAAAGACATAAGATATGAAAAGGTGTTCCCGGAATAGGGAATATTTTCCATTTTGTCTGACAGTCAGTGCAGCTAGATATTTTGCATGCAGCAAACATGAAATATTATATATATTATATTATGTAAAATAAAAAAAACATAGGCATATTAGCAAAAAACACCATTCTTCAGCCATTTATTTAGTTTTATGAGTCATGATCATACTGTCATATTGCCATGGTTGAGTTGATTTTAGTGTCTTGGAGCTGAGGGGCGGGCCTGTTGTAGATGCACATATAATTCAACCAATACTATTATAACAATCCCCAAATATTTCTATGAGAGTTAAACCTATTAACCTTTTTTGAACCTAATTTAGTATATTAATATTATTATTAATTAGTATATTATTTTGTACAGAATTTTGTGCTTGAATATATCATAAAGACCCATGCACAGAACTCCCAGTATTGCTGATACTATTAATGTTAAATGAGTCATTCCTGCATAAAGGGATTATGGGACAGTTTAGAGATTCATGCCACAGGCACCAAGAATGCCTATCATTTTATTATTTCTGACCACCTCAGTATTTTATGCAAATGCATTAATTCCTATCCTGAATCCATTCCTTAATGAAAATAAAAGACCTAATTATGGCTCAGATTTCACCATGTAATACCAAAATTTCAACAGGGCATCCATGTCACCCATAGATGCTTTCTCAACCACGCTCAAATTGTGTAATGCAAATTGGATAATTGAAGAATTTTTAATTGAACTAATTTATGACGGGTTTGATCCAACCAGATTGCTATAAGTTAGCATGAAGAGGACTGATCTGATCCAAAGTGACGGTGTGTAAAACATGCGTTCAAGCTTTAGGCTGCTAATTTCACTTGCTTTGAAAGGCTCTTGTAAAATATTTCGTGTTAAAAAAAATCTACCCACTGAAACTTGCACTTCTTTTTTCTTCTTCTACTACTACTGAATCAGAGGAACTGCTCATGTGGCACATTCTTTTCTGAAAGTTTAGCTTTTTTTCAGGGACTGTATCATCCAAACTATCCAGCTGAATGCAGTGACTTGGGACTGTTCAAAATAACAAGTCCTGGGCAAGGCATGCTGCAATACAAATATATTGTAGTAATGGCACAGCTAATGACATTTATGACATTTATCATCCCTGATTCTCACAGATTTCCTCTATACTGAGTGGCATGTAGTACTGTCACTCTGAACCTTCATGTGAAGCTCTAATAGCCACCATCTGACTCAAGGATGAGCCCACAAACAGGGCATCACGTTGTGATGGTAGAAGCCTTTTGACACACACACACACACACACACACTCATATACATATATAATTTTTTTGTAGTCTTTCAAGTTAATTTTTTGTATTCTGCATTAGTGTGTCAGTAGAATTCTTCTTTTTTTTATGTCCAAAGTCCAAACATTAATTTTCTGAAAGAAGAACAAGGAATTCTGACACAGATGATATGGTCTCCACAGAGCCCTGACCTCAACATCATCTGTCTTTACCTGGACAGACAGAAGCAAGGCAGAAAGCCAAAGTCTGGAGAAGTACTGTGACAAGTTTTCCAAGATGCTCGGAACAATCAACCTGCTGACTGCACAACAGTGTACCTAAGAGAATTGATGCAATTTTAAAGGGGGGTCACAACAAATATTCCCTCCCATTTTTTTTGGGGTGTTTGTTTATTGTCCTTTATAGTATTTATTTTATATTTAGAAACTTTGCATTTAATTATCTTTGAAAGCATCTTCACTTTACATAATTTTATTGTAAATAAATAGTTTTACTGATCAGGACCACATTCCCACACTGCTTCATTGCACCGACTGACAGTTAGTGATGCATATGCTCAGGGTCCTTCAGTGTTCACCATCACAGCTTGACACCATTGTATCTGCTGTTGCCGTTCTACAATCAAGACACCCTTGAAGTATTTATAATTTTCTTGGGTCTTTGAGTACATTTCCAATGTATTCTTATTAGTTTTCGTGTTCTTTTGATTCCCACTGGAAAATGTGTGCTGTTAACCATCTTCGAAAATAACATTTAAAAATTTAGGTATAAAAAATCTAAATGTCTGTACATTGAATAATGACCACAGAGCTTAACAGAACAAAGTTGTGGTGCGTACAAATGAAATTTTCATGGATTCAATCCCGTAATAGTAAATTCTTTCCATTCTTTCCTTGCCCTTGTGGATGCTGGATGAAATGAAAGCTAGTTCTGTCCTGAACAGAGAACTCCCACCGTGGCCTTGCATGGGGAGGATTCAATCTGCACTGCTTCTCTTTTCTTCATTTCTCCTTCAGTCCCACTACCCTCTTGGACGCAGTGGGAGGAAATTCAATAGAGGGAGGCTTTCAGCTTCTCCAACCACCCTTCCCGAGGTTTACATGTTTCTATGAATCTATCTTATTGTGTGTGTGCGTTGTAAGTGGGCTTTCACATTTGTGAGAGTGAGAAAGCAGTGAATGGCAGACACTGCTGCCCCAGAGACACCAGATCCTCTCAGCCCTCTGTGCGTCAGCTCTCAGCTAAAACATTTCTTCGACGGTCAAACGCCAACAAGGATATTTTTTTTGTCCTAACCAGTCTGCCACTGCTCCTATTCAGTTAAGCACCAAGCTCTACCACTAAAATAAACCACTCTAAGATGCAATGTTGTTGACTTTGCCACAAATCCTCAACAGCGCACACTGGGCAGAAGCGGACTGTCCAACCCAACCAAATCGAATCTTTCATGCAGCTAGTTCATTCATGGAAGGGGTGTCTACGCATGTTTGTGTAGGAAGTATACTGAAATGTTACGTACACAGATCTTTTATTCATTGGACCCTAAGGCAAAGTCTAAGAGCACCAGAAGTACACAGAAGCAACCGAAGTGAACGGAGACCTCAAACAGCAAGACATAATTGACATAATTGTACCCTCCGATTATATTCAACAGCAAAGTTCTTGGAGTTGTAGACAGAGTGAGATCTTCTATGTTTTCCCTTTCGATTTATTCGCTATGCACATCCATTGTGTGTCAGTCCCGAGAGAGACTAAAGTAGCTGTTAAAGGAGCTGTTATGGGGAACTAATAGTTTGGGGTACTTTATACATCATCTTTTGCCTCCAGCAGTTTTTTGTTGATGTTGGTTCTGCTACTGCAATCTGGTGAATCTGTCGTTCATTATAAGACAGAGAGAGAGGCGTCATGGCAAGCCAACAATGGAAAGTGCCCCCTAGGAAATCTAAATCAAGCATCATGCCAAGCAGAGTCCAAAACATGCTATCCCAGACCCCAGGAGTTAAAACTGTAGCCACCAAGTGTACTAAAGCACTGGAGATGCAGAGTAAGATGTGTGGTGCTGGCTCCAGAGATCTGGTATTATGACCAGCACACTGAGGAATATCTAAGTTGTGAAATGAAATAAAACTTCTAAATGCTAATTTAGACATTCCTTTTACATTATTTTCAAATTATTTTCTGCAATGATGTAGTAAAAAAGGTGCATACCCCATTTAATTCCATTTTCCATTCAATTAAAACTAAATTCAGCTGGAGTTGTCAAATGGGTCTCTTTGCTCCTACGCACACCTCAACACAGCATTACCATCCTAAAACTTTTGAGGGGGGTATCCAGGTTGCCTTGGGCTCTTCAAGAAAACGCTGCTGCTGCTGCTGCTGCTGCTGCTGCTGCTGCTGCTGCTGCTGCTGCTGCTGCTGCTGCTGCTGCTGCTGCTGC
>JAOVYW010004763.1:0-12841 GCA_025775045.1 Hiodon tergisus | reverse complement strand
ATATTTCCCCAGTCCGTCTCTATATATTTCCCCAGTCCGTCTCTATATATTTCCCCAGCCCGTCTCCAGATATTTCCCCAGCCCGTCTCCAGATATTTCCCCATTCCGTCTCCAGAGGTCACTATGCCCCGAGTTTTGTCTTCCCTAGTTGTTCCATGTACACCATGTTAACTCAAAAGTTCCAGTCTGGATGCATACTAATAAGCCCCTAAACATCTCAAGGCAGACAAAACCTTATTCATTTTCAGTAGCTGTATGTTGTACTTACTCATGTTCTTCTCTTTGTGATCTTTGTAGTCCAATTGTTTAGATCTATTGAATTTTTAAAGGCACAATGCTCATTACAATCAACCATTTATCAAACTCCAATGTCAACAATCTGGATTAATAAGAAAGAAGTCATGAAATTTGTGGCCACTTTAAAAAGGATAACATTTAGTTTTTAACTTTATAAATTAATATTTGCCTAGTAACTGCATAGGTTTCACAAAATCCTTGAATTAAAATGAGATACGCTCGGGGCTTGGTCTTGGCAGAAAGAGAGGAGAAAGTGACACACAAATGCAGAAATAAAGCCACTCTTTAAAAAAACAAAAAACTGCAGCAGGGGTAGCCCAGTTGGGTTCTGGGGGGTTTCGTCTCGTGAAGTAAGATTTACATGAATTTAAACATATGGATAATCTGGATAATCCTCTGAAAATTAAGAAAAGATTATGTTGCTATAACATAGGAAGGGGGAAAATAACATACAATTGGCGTTGTCCAGGGATTCTCAAAATGCCGTCCAGTTAAAACTGACCACATGGTCTTTCTGAAGGCGCAGGCACTTTCTGATGCCGTGTGTGCTCGGAAAAGAAGTACAAATTCAAGAAGACGGAAACATAAATATTTAAATATGAATAATTATTCTCCTTGATTTAATACAATGCATTAGCTACATACAGTACTGTGCAAAAGTCTTAGGTGTCACATTTCACCTTCACCTCTTCTGTTACTCCGTCACTTGTTTCAGTCAACCAATTAACCAATTAACAGTCCGCAAACTCAAGTGCACTGTTTCGTTCATTCTTTGTTTTCCTTCGCCCTGCACCTCCCAACTTGGTTTTTGTTTTCCTTATAACCCTGTCACTAAGGTTTTGTTGTACTGTTTCCAGTTACCTGTTTCCATGTCATCCAAGTTGTTAAAGGTCACTTTTATTTTCAATTACGATTAAGTCTCCTTGCTGTGCCTCGAAAGCCGTGTCTGGCCGGGACTCGGTCCGCGATGGAGCTGCGCTTGGGTACACGAATACAACCCTTGCTGTGTCCTGCAATGTCCCGCTTAAGCAGACCCTTTGTACTGCAGTTGGACTCATTTAAGTTAGTCACCCTATCTATACCTGTCACCCACCTGAGAGCATGTAAGTGTGTTTCTATTGCACACAATGGGAAACAGAAATGTGGCTGGGACCTCTGCTGAAGCGTTCAAAAAAACACTTGAAAACTCGGAAACCAAACTTCAACAAAGAAGAAAATTAAGTGCTTGTTGATGCAGTCATTGAAATGTATAAATCATGTGAGGCAGTTGCAAATATTACAACCCAGGGCGGGGAGGCTGTGTGACAAAAGGTAAATGGGGTTTCCCAGACAAAAAATAACAGCGACGGAATAAAAAAAGACACTAGCTATATTTATGCCACTGTGACTTTTCGCTGGCAGGCAACTTTCAACATTTATAAAAGTAATTTGCACTGAGAAGCTGCAGGTGCAACTGTTGTCTACAGCACTCATATTGTGCATTAACAATCTCGAGACACATCAGGTCTAACTTTCCTCAACATACATTAAAGTAGATTAGACGTCAGTGCCTGACTGCATTGGGTGGGTAAATTTATTTATTTATTTTTTGCTATTTCGGTTATCAACGAAACTATATGTAAACACATATTTCCCTCGCATTGTAATCTAAAATGTTGTTCTTTGTGGGTTGAGTAATTATATTTAACAAATAAGAGAAACGCAACTTTGTTTTCTGGTTTAGAACATCAGACACAGAATATTTCCCCTGAATTAACCCTTGTACCATGGTGTCACTGGAGGATTTCCTTCAATATTTTATGTAACGCGCAGACAATGTCTTATGTAATTGCTGTCAGGCTGTGCATGTCAGAAGCTGACGGAAGTATTTGGACGGATAGCCGAAAGGGAGGACCGAGAGTCACTGGGGGAACATTACTCTGCATCTACTCTCCCTGGAAGCCTTATTATTGAGCATGTCCCTACGAGGTTCAGTGCCCGGCCTGTCAGTTCAGTTCAGCCACCGTGGACTGAGACTGGAAAAAGGGAATCCGTCTCGCATTTTTCTAATTAGATCAAAATAAAAATAAATAAAACGTTTCTAATTTCAACGAAATTGAAACAATCAAATAAATGTGTTGTTCGTTTGAATCCATCAATGAATGAATTACTTTTAGATTACAGCTACGTGTGAAAATTGTGTTGGAGATCCTTAGGGCTGTTCCACCGTGACATTAATAGTTTGCAGTATGTGCTGAAGACTTCACTAGAAGTCATCTGTTGTGTGGTGAAAAATCAGTGACCTGAGGGGTGTGAGTGTATGAGAGAGTCCTGCTTTGGTTTATTAGACAGGAATTACCTGAAGGATTTCGTGAGAATTGTGCTCTTTGGCCAGCAATTTGTAGCTATGCATCTGACCTATGAAACCCGATATACATTATGAATTACTACAGTGAATTATGTTTGGATCGATATGTTTGGTGAAGGAATACAGTTGGCGTTGAAAATTGTGATTTTTAAAAAATAAAATGTATATTTGGTTGTAAATTTATAATTATTCCGGAAGATTTGGATTTAATGTGGTTAAACGTCAAATGTACTCAAAAATAAAACATTGGTGACGTTACTAACACATCCGTCAGCTCTTTCAAATGGGAACGACATAGCGGTGACTTCCATTTTATTTACAGAATATTGTAGACCAACGGAATAAAGAAATGTCGCTTTAATAACTTGAAATGGATTACTTGGATAATAATCGTCTGGGGGGGGTCTAGAGTTTTTTGAGATCGCAAAAGAAGTGTTGTTACCTTTATGTCCCTGAAGGCAAACGCTATATTGTATCAACAAGGTAAAGAAGCTGTTGTACATAACAGGGTCAAGTCTGTTTTGAACATCATGATCGAAGAGACAGGGAGGCTCTCCGAGGAGGGCTATCAGCTGCAGTATTCTCGTGTTTTGTTGTACACTTGCCTTGATCTGTCACTGTGAGGATAAAAACTTTTACAACTGAGACACAGAATCACAGAGCAAGTTGTTCGGCCGTCGCGACACGCATCCTGGTGACCATCTAGGGGTTGAAATGGGTTTTACTAATAAATTAGCTAAAACACCAGCATAGCCAATTATGTTCGCAAACGTGGATGAAAGCAGCTGACACGCTAAAAATTAAATGCTGATATTTTCAGAAAAAAACCCCCAAACAAAACAGTTCTTGTCTCATTCTGTTTGCATTACGTATGCTTCACTGCGCACTTAAGACATGGGGGGGGTATATTCCCTGCAGAATTCAGAAGAGCAGAAATCCAAAGACCAGTGAGGCCGGATTTTAGTTTCAATCTCCAGCCCAACGCAGGCTAAATACTGGCAATCCATCCTCAATTTACCATTTGTGCTTTACCTAAACATCTATTATTTTTATGCCTGGCCCATTGCACAGATACAATACCTAGATATTTGTTTCTAGGCAACCCTGACAGTTGCCCCACCCCATGATCAGAAAGGTGCTGGAGCTGGCATCCTGTTATAATTGCTTGATGTACACCAACATTTCCCGTGCAGCGGTTTCATGTTTAGAGAGAAAGGCCGAGGGAGATCCTCTGTTTAATTTACTGGTTCCATGAAAAGGCGATTTTGGTTTGCTTTTCTATTTAATTTCAGTTATGGGTTTTCTGTTTACTTTTGCTTGAAAAAAAACAGCATTCTGTTTCCCTGTGTCGAATCCCTCAAAGCTTCTGCAGGACAATACTGTCATAGGTATGAGGGGAATAGAATTATACTGAAAACAATGACAGATGCAATGTCACAAACAGGGAAATAAAGTACAAGTGATCTCACTGTGAACCTGTAATTTATATTGTAGGTGAAAGAGCAAAAGGAGATATACACAATACCTTTGGTTAATAGAATTAGACTTCTTATTTTTGGTTGATGTACGGGGGCGAATAGCACATTTTAAATTAATTTGAGATCAATAGTTATTGTTTAACATGAACCAAATTCGGTCTATCTTAAATATTTTTGAGTAAGTTATGAGAATTATGAATGTAATCTCTGAGTCATTTACTGGAGCTGTGTGAATATATTTTTATTGATTAATGTGAGCAAACTTGGGTCGTAAAGTTTAAAATGAATGACACAGCTTTAGGTGGTTCTGCGCCTATGATGGATTGAGCCACTTCTAGAATAAAGACAATTTATGCAGCCCGAACATGTGGGTCTGGGACTTTGCGAAGCCTTCTTCGACCAGTGACTCCTGCAGAAGGAGGAGATGATTAATTAATACAAAAGCCGTTATCCCTTCCTAACAGAAAAAGGTGATGATCTAGGCACTCTCCTTTATCTATTTGTTTTTTTTATTTTTATTTTTTGAGGGAGAACAACTATGCCTGTTAATGCCAGGCTATGTAGCATCAAGCAAGTGTATTTGTTTCCATGGGGTTCTGTCAGTCGAAGTGAACAAACAAGGAAGTGACCATGAAAACCAAGCGGACAAAAAAGAATTGTTTGGACAACTCTACGACCATGAACAAAGTCACAGCCACACACATTGGCAGGAGAATAACACAGTGCAGAGAGTTTTTGATGTCGTGCCCACGCTTGCGTGCCCCCTCCAGCTTTCTTTAAATAGCTTGTAACCTCAAAACTCAGTGAAAATACTGTATCTGTCCAATGAAGACAATAGCTACCGGAATCGGGTCTTTAAATAATCAGGCAGAAGGAAGACTTTGTTAGGGACTAATTTACTAAATGTTGACTGTAATAATTAAAATTTTATGTTAAATAATTTATCTTGTACTCCTTGTGGTCTAAGTCCAAAAATAACTGATTAGCCCATTTTATAGCAGCAATAAGACACGAGTGTGTTTTGTTGGTTTGTGCATTGTGTCTAGCTGCATCTCAGCACAAACAGCATCCCTACAGGAACAGTAAAATATAAACTTTTTGTGGACCCATATTCCAGTGGTGGATCAAAGCAACAGTGGCTTTATTTATGTCCATCAACTGAGTGAGGAGAGTAACATTTCTGCAGAGCTATTACAGGATAACTAGAAAATAAGCTAATTATTCCAGGTTTTTCCAAACCAGGGGAAATGTTTCGGTCAACATCCTGCCCATTACAGATTCTATATTTCTGTATATTTTCTCTTGAATCCTTCATAACAGATCTTGATATTATAGGAAGCAGTAAGGTACTATTTGGAAAGCGTGAAAGTAAAAATGACCTAGCAACATAAATGATCGCTGGAATGCCCATGAAAAGTATCTGAAATATTTCACAGGATTTCGTTTCAAAGCTATTGGAAACAAATCACTCCTTAAAAATGTCAGTGGTTTTGAGGGGCTATTGTATTTTGTAAAGGTGTATTCACATTCAATACAAAGTTTTAGAATCTTTATGCATCGGAGTAGGAACTGCAAAACATCTAAGACTTTTGCAAACAAAAATATCACTATTGGATTCTAAAAATTTGTCTCTTGGTTTTCAAACCAGGGAGAGACTCAGATAAATGTTTGGGTTGAGGTGGTCAGACTGATGATCAACCCCGAGGCCCCTTACTGGTGATATATTCTACATTTGGTGGGTATTTAGATCTAGGATATGCTGCGATTAGCATAATCAGAACAAGCTGACGTACTACTCATGCATCGGTGGAATTGATTGTGTAAATCCTAACCATACCTTCCAAAAGTCTGCCAGAAACGCATATAATTTCTTAAACTTTCAATCTGAAATCCCACAAGGGTTGATTTTTTGTGTGCCCCTGACGTAGTCTTGCTTTGTTCGTCTCATGTAAGCACCAGTGCCTCAAATTTTGTACCTGACTGAGCTACTTAACCAGTGTTGTTTAAATATCATGTTAATGCAATACAGTTTCCCAAAAATAGGTAAAGTCTATCTCATGTTAGCACCAGGTCCTCAAAAGTGCCTCAAATTGTGTACCTTTCACTGAGGTACTTAACCAGTGTTGTATAAACATCATGTTAATCAATACACATTTTTATGTTATGTAAGCTGTTTTGGATGAAAGCGTCTGCTAAGGAAATAAGAAACAAAAAGAATGATTGGCATTCTTGTCACTATTATAGCTTGTCATCGCTAGTTAAATTATGGGAAGTATTCTCAAGGCCCTCTTCGCTGTGCTCTGCATTTTAATCCTGACACAAACTAACTGTGACAAGCTGTGGTTATAAAAGCAGGAAAGATATTGTGTCATGATGCGTGTCAAGCAGAGTCATGGTGGCTGCAAGAATTTATGTTGCAGCAAACACAAAATCGTGCACAACTGGTCTCTGTTATATTTATAGAAATCGTCAGTCGCTCATGGTCGCACAATGGAAGAACGACTCTCTTCCTGGTTACCTCTCGACTTGGTTTTAAAATGTGTGCAAGCCAGATCCAAAGCTGAATGACTTCTGCACGATTGCTAAAATTAGAACAACTATAAGAACGCATTCACTGATTTTCTGAATGATCTGGTGGACTGCAGCAGTCAAATTTATTCTAGGCAGACCATTTTGAAAGGGTTTACAAATGGGAGCATTTCACATTGTCGTTTTCACATTATATATTTACAAATATATTGTTTTACAAATTCAACCAATTTTTTTATCAAGCTCTTGATAAATTGATAAAAATCAATCTACAACTTACTGCCACAAAGTGCAAAATTCGATATAATATAGTTATATAGTTATAAAATATAGTTGCATTTGAAAAATATATTGCTAATTTTGATTTTCTTTTCTTTATTACCACCCAATATTAGCTCTTGATGAACATATGATGTTCAAAGAGATTATTAAATTAAAATATATCATATGTCATATATCATATATGTATATGAAAAAAATTTTAATCTTGATCACCGAACCAATAAATACAAGAACTGAATAAACTAATATTAAACTGGATATTTTTTTAAATTTTATATTAGTTTTATCTTTAACTAAATTAATTTATACCCAACACCGTCTTTTATGGAAGTCATCATTTATTTAATTAAAACAAACCAAGATAAGATGTTTTCCCTCCGTATTAATGTAAATACAAAAGATGTGTTCAAACATCCAAATTCTCATACATACATGCTGCCCAGCTGAAAATGTTGTGACTGACATTGCTGAATAGCAAATATCTGTAATGTGTAATTTTCTCCATTGCAAATCTCTGATGTGATATACAGACTGAAGAATGATACAAAATAAAATTTCCTTGTATGTTTTTTTAAAATTTTTTTTACCACAATTCATGCAACATTTGATGTTGTTTTTCCAGGAAGGGGGGGAAATAAATCCCTTGATAATTCCTTTAATCGCATATTTAGGATAACTTACTCTAACCTTTCAGAACAGTCACTTCATCCGAGGTGTCAGTATCACTCCAGAAACCGAAAGCCAGCATCGATGACGCGCAGAATGGAGACAATGCAAAGTACGTCAGTTGTCATGCAGCCAAGTCTCCAGATTGAGGGACTCCAAATTAACTGGGTGAATGAGCACGTTTCCCTCTTTAAACAGGGACTGGACACATTAAGCCATTAGATGAGGAGCTCTACCTTGTTCTTACTCAGAGTCACCTTGTGTCCTACTCTGATCAGAAAAGCTAGTAAAACGGAGACAATCTTTTTGATGTATTTTTTTCGGTACAGTAAATTTATTCAGTCTGAATTTCAGTTATTTCAAATGTATGAATGTATGAACTGCTATTGTATTCAAGATGAATCTGCTAGAAGAACCATAACTGTTTTCCTTCTTTTCTGATGCATATAATTCATTTTGCTTTAATGACCATGCACATCAGTTTGAATAGAATTGCCCTCCAACGACATTTACAGCAGATGATTTTTTTCCAGATAGAGAAGCGTGATTTGTCACTCCACAGAACATGTTTCCACTCCTCCAGAGTCCAGTGGCAGCGTGCTTTACACCATTCCATCCGATGCTTGGCATCGTGCTTGGTGATGTAAGGCTTGCATGGAAACCCATGCCATGAAGCTCCCGGCGCACAGTTTTTGTGCTGATGTTAATGCAAGAGGAGGTTTGGAACTCTGCAGTTATTGGCGACTTTACGCACTATGCACCTCGGCACTTGGGAACCCAGCTCTGTAACTTTACATGGTCTGCCACTTTGTGGCTGAATTGCTGTGGTTCCTAAATGCTTCCACTTTGCAATAATACCATTTACAGTTGATCGTGGAATATCTAAGAGGAAAGAAATTTCCCGAACTGACTTGGCAATGGTGGCATCCTATTACAGTACCACGCTCAAATTCAGTGAGCTCTTTAGAATGACCCATTCTTTCACAAATGTTTGTAAAGGTAGACTGCGTGGCTAGGTGCTTGATTTTATACACCTGTGGCAATGGGACTGAATGAAACACCTGAATTCAATGATTAAAAGGTATGTCCCAATACTAAGTGTATGTTTTTTTAATAGTCATTTTTAAGCATTATTCCATATTGGAGAATTCTACGGATCTATACTTTTATTATATTACATAACAATGGAAATCACGACAATATAGGAGAGTTCTTCTACCTGGCAACCACTACACCCAGCCCTGTGTAAAGTCTATTTTCTGGGCCTGGTTTAAATGTATGCCCTCTCTTTAATGAGACTGCGGCAGTCATTGGTAGGCTGCAGATGTGTAGCTTGTGGACAGACATCTTTGCTTATGCTGCGGATGTCCCACCAGAGGGAGGTTGGCAGCCCAGCCTGGGACTTTGTGATTGGATGTTTTGGATTCTGCTTACAGTTACCAATTGCAATGCAATCCCAAGTGGACTGTAGCCATTAACATGAAATCTTTTCTTAGAGCTGTCTGGTCCTGTCTCTACATGAATATAACCCAAGACCACTCCAGTTTCTGACAGATGGCCATCTGGGCTGGTGGCAGGTTAGCCCAAATGTGTCCACTACCATATACACTGTACAGTTACCATAATGTTCTTTTTTTTCAGTCTAATGTCTTGCAATGCAGTTTATTTGACTGTTGATTATGACGACTCTTATTAACAAGTTTATCAATGTATCAATCAATCAATTTATTTTTAGTAAAGCGCTTTAAAATAAAGGGCAATACAATATTTCCCATCCCGCCCCACCGAAGGCAGAACCCAGCCAACTTGGGGGGAACTACCAGTGGTGGTGTGATAAAAGGAATGGTTCTTAGCACCAAACATTTTAATAGCCACAGTCCTTTCTCTATCACAATCCCCCTATTGACTACGCAAGTTTAAATAGATACGTTTTTTTATCTAGCTTTAAATATAGAGACTCCCCACACAAACGTTGGGGATGATTTGCTCTGCATCCTGATTACCAAAAAAATGTCTAATCTTGGCAATGTTTCTCAGGTGGTAGAATGCTATTCTAGAAATATCTTTAGTATGATGGTCAAAAGAAAGATCTGGATCAATTGACACTTCGGTAAGCCCGAACGCAAGCTGGCCCATCACAGCGCAGTATAGGACTGGCTCTAACTGAGGTCCGACACTTTCATGGCGGCGCTCCATTGACTCTTATGCAACACTTCCAATTTTCTAGCTTTTTTTGCTGACTTTTTCCAAGACATGGTCAAACGCTGTTCCTGGGGCACTTGTGATAGTGACAATCGCTACCCGGAGAGGTTGAAAGGAGAAGTACGATTTATTCCCTTTCTAAAACCTTAACCAAATCCAGAAAAATGTAGGCTGTGGATAAAGCTATGTGGATGACCTCATACCCAGTTGAACCCCTCAAAGAACGACAGGCACAGCTTTGTCTGGTCCAAATGGATGAGTCCAATAAGATATATAGTTAAGTTATAGCACACTACAGGTTCCTAATGTAATGTTAGTTAGCTAATGCTAGCCAACTTACTACTGAATATAACGTTATATAGGCCAACTGCTTTTGCTTTTTAATGATTGTAATAGTGAATAGAGACCTACCCAGCTTTACAGGAACAGTGTTGATCCTTAATATTGTTGTCCTCTGTCTCAATCGTCAGGTGATGCGGTGGTTCACTTTTACTCTGTGATCGGTAGGCTTTAGCTTCTATCTTTATTTTTTTCACGTCAGTTTGACAGCATGAAAATAACCTGCCCTTCTGTCTGCGTCTTTCTGAAATTGCTTTTTCGTTTTTACAAAAATTAGACAATATTTCTCCACGGAGTGCAATTAAAGACAGTGGCAGCACTATGCTAAGTCCGAAAGCTTGTTGGACATAGCAACAGTAACCAAGGGGGGAGTGGCTTCATGAAGGGTCAATTGTAACTCCATGATCTTTAACCAATACAGTCTGTTCTATCACCTTTCCATCTAGAGCCAGCACATGGTCATTAAGCCTTGTATGATGGCAATTTTGGCTAAGGGTGATCATTTCTGTTTTGTCAGAATTCAACAACAGGAAATTAGAGGACATCCAATCTCTTACATCCTTCAAGCAAAGCTCCGATCTAGCCAATGTAAAATCCTCACCCAGCTCCCTGACAGATACAGCTGCATGTCATCCGCACAACAATGAAAGTTGATCCTGTGCTTACAGATGATATCACTAAGGGATAGCGAATACAAAGAAAATCGAAGGGGGCCCAGCACCGAACCTTGTGGTACTCCATATTTAACAAGAAACAAATCAGATGAGTCATCCTCAGTTTTAACAAACTGAAAACTATTTGTCAAATATGACCTCAACCAAGATAGAGCGGTCCCTTTTATGCCTATGATAGTATCAAGTCTTTTTAAGAGGATATAGTGATCTATAGTATGAAATGCACCACTTAAATCAAGCAGTACTAGAACAGACACTAAGTTATCAGATTAGAATATCATTACAACCCTAATGAGTGCCGTCTCAGTACCATGCCCTGTTCGAAAAACTGACTGAAATGTTTCTAGCATATTATTAGAGTTTAGAAATTTCAATAACTGCTGGGCTACTACTTTCTCCAATATTTTAGACAAAAATGGCAAATTAGATACTGGCCTAAAGTTCTTAAGAACATATGGATCTAAATTTGGATTCTATATAGTTTAATTACCACTACTTTGAGAGACTCAGGGACATATCCTGATACTAAAGATGCATTAAGAATGTTTAACACTGGTTTTGACGTTACTGAGAGATCTTTCACTTCATTGGTATTGGGTCCAGGAAACATGCTGACAATTTTGATGAAGAGATAAGTTGTTTAATTTCAATAAGCTCAATAGAAGAAAATATATCAAAACAAATTCTGGAATTACTTTCCATAGGAGGTTCAGAGAAAGCTGAGATCGCCCTTTTCTCACTTCTAATTTCTTCAGTCTTCTCACTGAATGAAGTCAATGAAGGCCTTGCAGCTACGATACAGACTCTGGTTACCTATACCTTGAGTTGATTATTTTGGCAACTGTATCAAAAAGTAATGCACATTTATAATTACAAACACCGTCTTTCCATACAATGAGGAAAACCTTTATTTTGGATGTACGCCACTTGCGCTGCAGCTCGAGTTTCCGCATATGAGCAGAGTACCATAGGGAAAATGTAGGCTTTTTCATTCTCAGAAGCGCTACCAGATATTGAGTTCCCTTGTTATATCTAGCATTTTATCCACTGTGGTAATATTATTGAATATTCTTTCCTCAAGTTCAAGTCAATAAACCTTAGCAAGAGTTCCTTTCTTCAGCCATCACTACACATTAAGTAACCACACAATTAAATTTGTAAAGGGCCAACTTTTCAAACATGCTGCGTTTGAGCATTATTTTTTGCTATAAAGGAAAGCTAGATTTAACCAGAGCAGTAATCACACTGGTAAAAAATAAATAAAGTTTAGATGCTCCCCTCTGCCCAATAATTGGGATATCCGCAAAAAAAACAATGAATGCTATGCACACCCACACTAAAGCGCAGCACAAGATCTGACAGTGCTTCCCGTTGAATAAAGTCCAGACGGACAAAAATTATTTGGCTCCCCTAATAACATTCCAAAGTTAGAATACAAAAAAATGTCTTGTGGAAACTGCTTCTGCAAGGGAAACTGGAGGGCCGGCTGCTTTTGCTGGAGAGTATGCGCTGGAAGACCTGTTGGGACTTCTGCTGCTTCTGCTGCAGGGGAACATGGAAGTCCTGCTGGGGAAGCGCTGCTGCAGGGGAAGCCAGAAGGCCTGCTGTGGAAGCCGCACAGCCGGTAGGCTCAATGGGACCTGGAATAATGGTTGCTGCTGGGGAAGCTCTTGAGGTACCTGGACGGCTGGCTGCTGCAGGGTCAAAGGCACCTGGAAGGCCTGATGGGGCTGCTGCAGGGGAACCGGGACGGCTAGCTGCTGCCTGGGCAAAGCTGCTGTGGAAGCTGGATAGCCTGTAGGCTGAATGGCAACTGGAATGATGGCTGCTGCTAGGGAACCTGGACAGCAGGACACATCTTGGGCAACTTATTGAACGGAATGTTTGACTTCATAGGAAACTGTGCATTGCAAACATATCCCAACACCACCAGCGCTACAAAACTGCCAACCCTATTTTTCCACATCATTGCTGTGCACCCATTTGCAGTATCACCCACCTCCGTTGTCATCCCTTTTATTTCAAGC
>JAOVYW010004761.1:0-12842 GCA_025775045.1 Hiodon tergisus | reverse complement strand
TAAAGGTGAGCTGATTAAACTGTGTGTATTAAAGGTGAGCTGATTAAAGGTGAGCTGATTAAACTGTGTGTATTAAAAGTTAGCTGATTAAAAGTGTGTGCAGGCGTCTGCAGGTGCGGGCAGAGTGGGCGTGGCCAGCAAGGTGTTACAGTGCAGGGTCTGCGGGTGTTACAGTGCAGGGTCTGCGGGTGTTACAGTGCAGGGTCTGCGGGTGTTACAGTGCAGGGTCAAGCTGGCAGCCATTATAAAGTAATGAATGTTGGAATGAAAAGGCTGCCATGCACACCCTTGGGTGTCTGAGCTAAACTCCCCAAATAAGCCTGCACTGCGCAGGTCTAGTACAGAGGGAGTGGGGCGGAACGCGTCGTGGCTCACAACCAGAGACAGGGGAATTAAACTACAGGGACCCAAACGATGACTCAGACAGATGACTCAGTTTCCCTGGCACTCTCCAGAGATTCCCTCACACAAAAACACAACAGAGTCCCGAAAATTTAATTTTAATGAAAGACTACAGGGGGAAGAAAAAAACCCAAATAATGGTATCCTTATTAGCCTCTTATCAACTTGTGAAAAGTTTCCATTGTGACTTTGTTTGTGTCAGTCTATGTCAGTCTGTGAAGGGTCGCTAAACTGCCCCTGTCACAATAATATTTACACTGGAATGTCTGACAAGCTCAGATCTCCAGTGTTTTGTTCTCCTCCTCTTCCTCCCTGTCTCCCCATCTATCTCCCTGGGTACCAGATGTCCATCGGAAGCACTGACATAGTTGCCATAGTTGGCGGTTCTGAAGCGTCAGGGCACGGGTTTACTCTGACAGGCAGACTGACTCTGGGTTTTGGAGGCCTTCCAGCCTGGGCACACACCAGGAATTAGGAGTGGTGGTGAATGTCTCAGCTCATCTGTCTGGCTTTTCACCAATAGTGGTGATTACCGTAGTGCATTAAGCTCATCTGTCTGGCTTTTCACCAATAGTGGTGATTACGGTAGTGCATTAAGCTCATCGGTCTGGCTTTTCACCGATAGTGGTGATTACGGTAGTGCATTAAGCTCATCTGTCTGGCTTTTCACCGATAGTGGTGATTACGGTTGTGCATTAAGCTCATCGGTCTGGCTTTTCACTGATAGTGGTGATTACGGTAGTGCGTTAAGCTCATCGGTCTGGCTTTTCACCGATAGTGGTGATTACCGTAGTGCGTTAAGCTCATCTGTCTGGCTTTTCACCAATAGTGGTGATTACGGTAGTGCATTAAGCTCATCGGTCTGGCTTTTCACCGATAGTGGTGATTACCGTAGTGCGTTAAGCTCATCGGTCTGGCTTTTCACCAATAGTGGTGATTACGGTAGTGCATTAAGCTCATCGGTCTGGCTTTTCACCAATAGTGGTGATTACCGTAGTGCATTAAGGCAATGGGCCAGATAAGATGTCCCATCACCTTCTCACTAAAAGCCCCCACTGGCTGACACCTGAGAGGCAGAGCGACTTGAGTGCTGGAGTGTGAGCTGCAATGCATTCTGGGTGGCGATGCGAGAGTGCCTTCTCAGTAGGGATTACTATAGGGAAGAATTACCCCCAGTGACACAACACTTTGGCCAGTCAGTGGTAACCAAGGCCCCCTGGGAAATGTTGTCGAAGGGGGCGGAAAAATTGGGCAATCTCATCTCATCCATATTTTGGCTCCTGGGAACCAAGAGGGCTGGAATTCTAAGATCAATTCCAATCACATTTTGTAGCTACTTTGCCAAAGCGCTTCTGGACCGGTTCAGCCACGTAAATTGCAGAAGTAAAACAGAGTGAGAGAGCGAGAGGGAGAGAGAGAGGGAGAGAGAGGGAGAGAGAGAGGGAGAGAGGGGAATGCATTTAAATGTTCGCCCAGAGGGTTGCTTAGCAGCGCAGCGTTTGGAATCTTTTTGGCGCTGTCTTGATGAACACAAAGCATTTAATCTAGCCCTTAAATGCTGAGATGAACTGTGATACATTGTTTTTTCTCCCTCAGGGGCGCGCAGGACTGCCTTGTGTTAAGAGCGGTTTGACACAGGGAATTAAATAAACATGCCCCAAATCAGAAGCAAGGAGAGAAAGCACCCAGCACTGGCAGGAGGGTGGAGGGAGGGGGAGGTCACATTGGGTGATTCTGCTAGGGAGACCACAGGTGCCCCAGTACAGCATCAAGCCCACTTTCTCCGTCCCCGTCAGACTTCTATTTATCCGGGTCAATTTGGCTGTTTCCTCTCCGCTTATCAAACCTTGAGCTGCCACTGAGAAGTTCATTGTGGGCAGCAGCCCGTGCAGACCCACGCCTATCCTGCAAGGCATCTTGGGTAAAGCACTCAGGGCTTAGCCTGTGCGGGTAACCACACCAACCAAATCACAATACAGTTTCTGATCATGGGAAGAAGAATCAATGAAAATGAAAGGTTATTTTAAAGCCACGGGCTGAGAATTCCCTCTGCACTGCTGAACAGACATGGCCTGTTTAAAGTGTGTCTGAAAACATCGACAGAACCCCCAAGAGTCCCGGGCCAACCCAGGCTCGTCCACTGACAGCTGGAGGCTTTGCAATGCATTCAGGCTGGCACTTCAATGCTGGAATGTATTCCTGGATCCTGGTGTGCATTATTCATTGTGTGATCTGTCAACCATGACAGCATCAAACAGGCTCTCAGTTTACACGTCTGACAGAACCTATTCCTGCTGAGGTGTGGACCCTGATTATACACACTAACCTGCTTAAGAGTAGAGAGTTTGTTTTAAAACAGAGAAACTGTTATCCTTTATTAGCATATATATATATATCTAGTATCTCTGTTTGTTATTTCTGTATTGAACCCTAAGCACAGCTTTAAATGTCTGTGTGGATGAATTCATGATTTAATAAAATAAAAAAAATTACTTTTTATTATTGTTTGTTTCACCCCTGCCTTTATAAAATATTGAAGAATTCACCTACATTTAGAATTTTTTGCATGATGGAATTGAATACTTATTGGATTAAGAATCCACATGTACAATGAAATCCAATTAATGTCCTCTAATTATGTATTCTAAATAGGGTTAAATAAACAATAAAATATTAAAATCAGTTCAAACCAGAATAAAGACGCAAAAGACGGTACTGGTGAAAAGTACTGGTACTGAAAAGATGAACAAACAACGGAAGGGACAAGAGGTTACCCTGCCAACGTGTTTATAAAACTACAAACAAGGGAAGGACAAGAGGTTACCCTGCCAACGTGTTTATAAAACTACAAACAAGGGAAGGACAAGAGAATGGAGAGAGAGATGGACTGAAATGTCACAGGCGTGTGTGTGCGCTGTACCTCACTCATCACCTCACTGTACCTCACTCATCTTTCATATCACTCATCTTTTATCTTTACAAATGTGTTGTGGTAATGGTTTCCCATCTTTGTGAAGTTACCATGCCAATTCATTTAGACCTAATTGTGCGTGTGCATGTGTTTCGGTGTGCATGTGGGTGTGCACGTGCGTGTGGGTTTGTTTGCGTGTGTGTGCGTGTGCGTATGTGTGTGGGTGTGCATGTGAGTGTGTGTGTGTGTGTGTGCATGTGGGTGTGCATGTGAGTGTGTGTGTGTGTGCATGTGGGTGTGCACATGCGTGCATGTGCGTATGTGTGTGGGTGTGTGCGTTTGCGTGTTTTTCCCCGTTTGTTTGGTTGCAGTGTTTTTGTATTTAAGAAGCGACACTCTGCGTTTTGAGATGGGGTGGCTGTGCTGTGAAGATGCGGACACAGAAGACACACCGTCCGTGTCCCGACGGTTATTTCTGATTCATCTTGCAGTGAAATATCAGAAGCAGAAGATTAAAGGACGCAAAGAACAAAAGACATATGGACATACGTCTCTGTATATTTCTCCCTTAATGACATCATTATTCTTTCTTTACAGGTTTACATTCAGTAGACAGGATTGCAAGGTTTTCCTGCCTCTCCTGGTTCGTTTTAGACTGGAGTTTTGTACTAGCTCACTGAATGCACCTACACCTCCAGCAAACTGTGCGTTACTCATCTCCAAAAAAAGTCTTCCACACACAAATTCAGCCAATCTGACATTACTTAACCCCAGTCTCGGGTGAAACATTGTTTACCTCAGTCTCTCCCCGTGAACTTTTTCCTGCTGTGGACATTTAGCGTTTGATACGAGGGATGAGTCTGACAGAGAGTACAGGGGTACAGATGCAGCTATTGTTGCTGGCGGAATTACTCTCATCTCCCTCACAGTCAAGTTCATCAGGGGGTCAAATAACCCCCTTTCCCTCTGCCTTTTCTCCTTCCATTTTTGTGCACCTGGTTTGTGCTCAAAAAATTAAGAATGGATCCATACAATATTACTACAAGAGTGGGCTAAGCGGGCTTTTGTAGCACAAACCAATGAGCTGAGCCTGCTGCAGTCTGCAGTGGACGGTGTCTGTGTGCTGGCCGAATTAACTTTGCTAAGCATCGTGGTGCTGGAGGACAGCAGACCACTCATGTAGAACAATATCTAATGCTATTTATACGGCTCAATCGTAATGAAGGAATCAACGCTGAGGTCACGCCACCCCAGCCCATTCCGGAATAGCAAAGTGTCTGGTGCATAGGTCTGTACAGGGACAGGAGAAGCTCTAAACTGGAGTACTCTGGCTGTTCCGTTCACTGCAGGTCTCCGGCCTGAAACCGCACGATTTCTGTTTAATGCCAGTGCAGGCTATCTCCCTGCGACAAGCCCCTTGTGTTTATTCATCTAGCCGCCAATGCTATCTGACACTTGCGCTATGCGTTATGGACTGACTGTTTTGCTAGCATGAGTATCGTAGTGTGTTTCGCTGGTGCTACCTGTCGCATTGAGAAAGGTTTTTATTCAATCATCGGCAATCTGTTCAAGTGATGGCTGGAGAGAATTAGTGGAAAAGGTTTTTAGTCCCAGTTTGACACTATCTTGGACTGGTACACGTCGCCCACCCCCGGCTTCAGCTCTGGTGAGTGTTAGGTGTTCCATAAAACATAAAACCCCGTCGGTTTATTCTCAGCTGTTCACGCTTCCCCTGAGCCCAGCCCGGGCTCCAGACAAGATGAGATTTCCCTATAAAAAGGCCTGATATTTACATCCATTTACGAAAAATCTGTCACATTACTGTGGACCTTGTCAGGGGACTGGTAAGACAGAATGCACCAGGATCTTGGTAGAAATAAAGGTGGTGCACTCCTCTCCTAGACGGGTTGAGAAAAGTTTGAAAAGCAATCCCAAAGTTTACAGATTCCCAACAAATAGAAAAAATATATATTCTATTATAAGAATATGTTTTTCAGAAGACTGAATACAATTGAATTTATAATTCAAAGCCCTGAATTAACTCAAATTCAAGTAGATACATTTTCAGTTCTTTTAATCTTCTGCAGGTTAATAGATTCTGCACCCCCACTCACCTGCTCTGTTGTCAATCAGTCAATAAAACCCAATGTATTTTGTAACAGTGCCTTTTTACGATCAATTTTTCACAAAGCTCTGAACAGATTGCATTCTCCAGAGAGAATTTTAAAATCAGAAAACCGCGTGCCAAACAGGAAACCCCAGCTGCAGTCCAGAGAACTCCCTGAAAAGAGTATTAATTGTGCTGAATTGGGATGTATCTTTAAGGAACACGTTCTTAATTATTTAAAATAACATTTAAAGGTCTTTTTTTATGGTATTTAGTTAGGTTTTTTTCTCAGCTTTATCTCACGAGGGGTCAATACCACAGGTGTTCCTTCCTGTGATAATTCACACATTTAAAAAAGGTATTTGTTATTTTACAATCATGTTTATTTATACTGTAGAAAAGGAAGGGGTTTGATCATGTAACCTTGCAGCTAAACGATCACTACCAAACCCATTCTGTCTGAGATCACAATGCATTGCTCCTGGCAATCTAGACCAACGCAAAATCATTATATACGCCATCACTATGTAAACGAAGAACATTTTTTTGTACCATTGTGTACTGTGTTGACGACCGTTCCTCAAAGCTAAAATAGCGGTTTTGTCTCATAACCCTAAAGGTCCACTGACCACTGTCCACTGTGTTACTATTTTTTGCATTTAAGCAAGATTTCGTCAAGATGTTCGTTCTAAGAACATTTTTTTATATTGTACTTTTACTGAAAAGCATTAACTTCTAAATAAGTTTTAATTAAAACTGTGTGTTGTCTTTTAGAGTAGAGCTTGATAACTTTTCCCACGTAGCGATTTCCCCAATAATATATACAATATAGTGGCTGTAAAGTGGAGACAATGGCCACATCACGCAGTGGTTGTCCCTGAGTGGGCCCTGCACATCCCACAGTGTGGGTGAAATACCTCGGGAAAACTGCAGGGGAAATATTGCCCTGAACTGAACTCTGTGTAAACTCACCGGTTACTGTGTCCAACAACTCCTTAGATCCTGCTATGGTTTTAATCGTCCTCGTAAATTATCATCGCCCGACCTTTTAAGAACCAGACACTCGGGCTGAAAACATCTCGCCCTTCCCTTTAGCGCCTGGTTGGGATTATGGCCAGACTATACACGCGCTGCTATTTTTGCTGTTTGGTTTTTATCCCCCCCCCCCTTTAAATGTCACTCATCATTTCCATTTAAATTGAATTTTCTGAGTGTCCCCGGGACCGGCTGTAATCAGACACACAGTGCCTGCGACCCGCCGGTCTGTCATCTGCACGCGTTCTTAGTCAGCGACCCAGGGCAGTGCTCGCCTCCTCTTCCAACCCCAAACCTGTAATAATACTCCCAAGGTCAGTGTCCCGCTGATGAGGGTTCAGACAAGAGCAGCCAGGAGGCTACTTAACGTAAGATCATAAGAGCATAAGAGCATAAGATCCCTATAAATTACATCTAATTAGAGTTACTCCTGTGGTTTTGTCCCAGGCGTCATTAGTGAAACAGTTTATACATTAGGTGCTTAAAATCGTGAGGGCAAGGTTGAGAGAGGGCTTTTCTCTTTTTTCACACTTGGTCAATTAGAACCCATCAGAAAAGGAACCGCCTCAACACATCACATAAAGCAGGTCGCCAGGCATACCTCCCCGCTCTAAATCCACCATGACAGCTAATTAGCTAGCTAGAGCAAGATCACTTCGCGAAAGAGTTCATTTTCGTCTAAACAATCTCACATAGTTAGCATTGTTGTCTCCCTCTGCAGTTGTATCAGAATTATTTTATGTCTGTAAGATGATTTGCACACTGCTAAAACTTTAAAATGTCACTTTTTTATTTTTCCTCCGGGAGTCTTACTATAAATGGGGTAGCTAATAGTCTAAATAGCTAATAGCTGGCTGGCCATTCTGTGGACTTTGCAGGACTCTATAATAAATAAATATACTGTAAATAAGTTACAATATTTAACTCTAAGCCTGGATTTAGTATGTTTCATTTGTTCCTTCAGTATTCTGCATGGGCGTGGTACAGCATTCCCTCTGAATCTATACTTACTGCGCGAATTAAAACTTAGAAGAGCGTAAAAACATCTTAAAAGAGCCTTCCTAAATTCAAAACAGTTGCGCTGTACCGAAGAACCCTAAACGAGGCGTAACTCCGCGTTGGTGTAATAATGAAAAGTACAGTATTAACTCAGGTCAGTAAAGATGCGAAGTGATTACTGCCGTCGTTAGTTCGTGTGCTAGTTCGGTGCTTTCAGCACAAGTGTGAAGTCTTATTAGCGTACTTAGTAATGAATCAAATGCTGGCACCACGTTGTGTTGCCCAACTAATCTTTCCACAGCAAAAAAATTAACAACGGGAATATTTCGGCCAACTCAAATTGTTTCAGTGTCTAAACCAATCAGCATTCAAAGGGCGTACCCCTCCCAGCTGCTGTCTACAGCCTCGACCAATCTGAGCGGAGTGACAGGACGCAAACAGATGCGCAGTTTCGGTCAGCGGTGTTCCGAGCCGCCGGACCAGAGACCCGCACACGGAATGAGGTGCTGTGAAGAACGTCCTGTGAATGTTTCACGTGTTGTGAATCATTTATGAATAATATGGCTGGTTGAAGCGAATTTTGTTTTATTTTTTTTATTTTTTATTTTTTTGGGGGGGGGGGTATGTGCATTCACATTGGACCCCATATTGAATGGTATATAAAGTCTGAATTGGCCTTAACTGGATCGTCTATGACATTGCATTCGATGGGTCAGAAGCGTTACCCTGCTCGTAAAACTCTTAGGAGAAAGGAATGAACCTCCCAAGTGTAGATTCCTTTGCTTGTAAAACCTGTCAACTGTGGAAACGATATTCAGTATAATCTATCAGGGTTTACTTGTGATGACACTGCAGAGATATTCGGTCAGAGATTCAGTGATGTTCTCCATAGAAGACAGTCACCCGAGTTCATCGTGTGACTCAGTTTGGTGTGATACAAGGCGGTAAGATCATGAACTTCCGATTTTACAAAGAAAAATAAAAGCATTCAGAGAATATTTGTGTGAGTTTGTATATATATATATATATATATATGTGTGTGTGTGTGTGTGTGTGTGTGTGTGTGTGCGTATACATTGTGCGTATATACACACACATTTTGGATGAAGAAATTCTCAAAGCATTGCAAAAATGATTGCAACTCAGTCAAGACCAACAGAAAACATGATTACTGTGGAATCAACTATTAGAGTATTTTGTGATCGTTGCGTCGCAAATTTCCCGGTTTCACTCCGCCGTTAGCCCGCAGGCTACAAGTGCTTATCCATCTGTTTGCAAGCAATACATACATACATACATAAATACATAAATAAGAAGAAAACACGTCAGCTCGAAGCCGGCAGAAAGGAAAAAACTCGCCACACAGCTAAATTAATTAACATAAACACATACGGAAAAACACATTTCTCATAGAGTCCTTTTCCGAAAAAAAAATCTATATAAACGAATGATGCATTATTTCCTACGAACGATCACGTGCGCCTCAAAACCACAGATATTCATTCGGAAGAAGGAAAGAACGAAAGACAGACCGACGGTAAGACAAGCGTGTGTTGTTAGATGACAGCTGTTGAATGTTGTGGGGTTGCTGAGGTCTCGAGATATTGCTAAACTCCGCAGTCCACGCGAACCGGGAGAGCTGTTCCATCAGCTCCCCACCGCAGTCAGGACGAAGTCTGCGTCCAAATAATTTGACTGAACCAAAATCACGTACGTATACAAGATTTGAGTGCGTTTAACACAGAACAGCTTCTTTCTGAACACAAAAACATCGCATACGACCCTTGCCTCTTTCTCTACCGCGTATAACAAAGGATGTTCTGTGTTTACTGCGAGTACCGTAATTACGGAGGAAACGAAATGAGAGTTACGCGCAGTGAGGAGAATGTTTTGAGTTACCGTTTTAGATCATTGTTTGAAACTTTGAACGAAGGGTAAATTGTAAAAAGATAGAAACACCGAAGAGGGTTAACGGCGAAGAAGTTTCTCAGTAACAAAAGCGTGCGGAGGTCTGCATTGTAACTGGTCTGATAAGCTATAATAACTTTAGGGATGAAAATAAATAAAATATCGCAGAGAATCCATACATCAATCGAATATTGCACGTGAATACCATCACCGTCTTAAAAAAAAAATAGCAAAAGAAATATCGACTAATTGTTTTCCGAAAAATACATTAACATTAACGCCAAAAATGTTATAACACACAATATCAAATTTGCAGATAAATAAAAAATAATAATGCGTAAAGTACATTTTTAAAATGAATACTTACACAAAAACTCCGAAGAGGAGAGCTCGAATGCCGATCTCCAGAGCAAAGTCGCGTATGTTTTTCCTTCGGTCTGGGGGAGACATCTTCATCGTTTTAGTTACCGGAGAAAGGCAATCCGAACGTGATCTCGATACCGGGCCAGGGTAGAAGAACCAGGTAAACGCTTCGTTCCCTCACTTTTATTCTTTCTCACGGTTCGGGGGCAAGTTCGAAACCTGAAGCCAGGGATAGCGGTCGTTGTGCCATAAACGAGGTGCCGTGTGAAGCGAGTGGATCACCTGGAATCTGTACTACCGCCGTTTTACATGAAACACTGGCCGTTAATAGCTGTGCGTCTTCGGCAATGTTTTTTTGTGTGTGTCCTTGTGATGTGTACTACATTCTTACACTTTCACCACCCTCGCGTACTGGATTTGCAGACAAACGGGGATCTAGGGGGAATGGCAGCTAACATCACTTCTCACGGCTTTTCAGGGAGAGGCGGGGGTGGGGGGGGCGAGCGATACGATGAGAGAGAGAGAGAGAGAGAGAGGAGGAGAGGAGAGCATATAGAGGGAGAGGAGGAGAGGAGAGCAGAGAGAGGGAAGGTGGGAGAGAGAGAGGAGAGCAGAGAGAGAGGAGGAGAAAGGAGAGCAGAGAGAGAGAGAGGGAGCGGGAGAGAGGGAGAGAGAGAGAGGGAGAGAGGGAGAGAGAGAGAGAGAGGCCAGGTGATGCCTGACACAAGCGAAAATCGAATTTAATTGTCTCCATGGAGTATGAGAGATTGGTTCTGTTTATTTGTTTGAATTTACAGATCAGTGTACATACCAGTATGCATAACTTTGACTTGTTTTGTGGAAAAATATAATATTCTGTGTTATAAAAGGTCCAGTGTGTTATCATTTGTAAGATAAATTAAGAAAACTCATTATGACTGCATGTATTATCTGCATGTATACTGTTATTTTTTGAATGCAAAACAAATTCCACAAAACCAACAATGTAACTCCTTATGGTTTTTAAGACACCATTTATTTATTTCACAGGACTGGGTTGCATTTTATAGCTGGTTGTCTAGAGTACCAGTACCATCCTCTTAACAATATTACTGTGGGCTACTTTTAAAGCCTTCTTGTGTATGTCTTACGCAATTTTCTATTTTATTTATGCATTTATTATTATTTATTGAGGGCACACTTTTCTGCTTCTGAAATTTTAACAACTGAAGTGAAGTACCCTTCTCATGGGGAATGAATAATGTTTCACCTAGATTCCAACAACTTACAACCTGCCCCAGAGGACTAGGACCTAACACAATCTGATGGGCGCTGTTCTTTGAGAAATCCTTTAGTGCCAGTGAACATCTGCCAGTGAACCTGGGGCAGTGAACGTCCGCTCTTTTACAAATCCATAACGTTAACAAAGTGACGGACACAGAGGCTGTGTGTGGCTTGTGAAAGTGTGAACTCACACATAGGCAGGCTGTGTGTGGCTTGTGAAAGTGTGAACTCACACAGAGATCCCTGAGACAGGTAACTACGGTATTAATGTAGTGGAAAAGAGATGTGATGAGTGTGTTATAATCACAGGTAAATAAACTTATTCTACCTGGAGAGACTGTTATATTATCAGACAGCCTCGGTCAGCTTACATAACCAGAGCTTCACGAATTTGCCCACTTCAACAGTTTCACATTAACAAAATCAATGTAGGTTCAGAACCTTGCTCCAAGGTGCACAGAAGTATTCATTTAAATAAGCTATAATTAAAATGTGTGACGATTTATGACACAACATCACGTTTAGCAAACATAAAATGTTTATATTTATGTGGATACGTCTCATAATGCTCTTTATGAAATAGTTTATAAACCTATCTTTATAAACCTAATTACAATATTAAGATTATAATAATAAAAATAATTATATATTATTCTAATTACAATAATATTAACTAGGTACTAAGTAGGTAATAAATAGGTACATAATAAGGTACATGATAATAATTGTTAAAATTTAAAATTATAAGTAAGAAAGTATTTGTCCTGTATAATGTGTCATGCAATAAAACACACTACACACACACGTACTTGGCGTGTTGAATGGATTCTTCACTGAGGGACATACATTGAGGGGCCACATTCATACGTAGCTGTAAGTGGGTTGGGCCCCCTTTGGCCCTCAGAACATCCTGAATTAGTCGGGCCGGGGAGACAACACAGTGTCGAGGCCACGCCCCAGGGATTCTGGCCCATGTTAACATATCAACTCCGTCTCATCCCATAGTTGTTTCAATTATATAGTGGATCTTAACTCCAAATAACCTGCTCCATCTCATCCATATTTAATGGAATGAAATGTCTAACTAATAATGTGGCCACTCAGTTTGTGCATAACATAATTAACTCTGTATAATATAATAGTCAATAAAGCAAAATCTAACCTTCAACAGAACATCCAGTTAACTTTCCTATGGTAAAGCTAGAGGAATATGATATTCCCTATTTTTCCAAGGAGCAATAAACACACATTCTTCAAGAATCAATTCCTTTTAACAGGAACAGGAAACTCACCCAGTGGTGGGGATGGTGGTCCGAATGCTCAGATCCTCTCAGTTCCAAAGGTATACATTCTGTATGCAAACGAAGGGGGCCCTGGTGTGAAATTGGCCACGGGGCACAAGTTCTTGCAGTTGGATCTGACATGCACAGAAGATGTAAGCCCTGTAGATGAACGACACGCCTCACTGTGGAGTGAGTGATGGAGCAGCCAATCACAGCCGGACCCGCAGGCAGAGTGAAGTTCTTTAGAGAACAGCATGAAAATTTTACACTCTCTAAAATAGGCTCTCCATTTACTACCTGTTGTATCTAAGGTAGAAAAGGAGAGAACACACACACACACCTACACACACTCACACAAAGACACACACACAAACAGATACAAAGACACACACACACTCACACAAAGACACATACACACACACTCAGACAAACAGATAAACAGACACACACACACACACACACACACAGCAGCCTACACAGAGGAAACCCACACAAACCAGGGGCAAGCCCAGGATCTTGGTGCTGTGCGGCGCCAAGGCCGTCCATTTACATAATGCCCACTCCCACAGCT
>JAOVYW010004759.1:0-12846 GCA_025775045.1 Hiodon tergisus | reverse complement strand
GACTGGGATCGACACCTGCCCCTCGTCCTGTGGTCATACCGCACCGCGGTCCAGGAGTCCACGGGGTGCACACCGGCCGCGCTCATGTTCGGACGGGAGGTTATGTAAGTTAGAGTTTAGAAGAGCCAATCAAATCGCGTGATTGTTGCCTTTCTGTGCCGAAAATGGCGGCACAGATGAACCAGAAGCAGGTGAAACATGTTTGTAGTTACTGAAGGGGTACCGTTTGTAGCATAAGCAAGTTCGTGGACAATATGCATTTTGTGACAATTTTGTTAACTTGAAACTTTAAAGTTGACTAAACTAAACATGATGTTTCAAAAGAGAGAAAACAATTGTAAAGTAAATCTAGCTATAACAGTGACATAATAATAAATAAATAGTAATGCCTTGGGGTATTTAAGGGGTCATTTGAATACATCTGATTTGTTGTGTTTTTCTTTACATTTTGTTCAATCCTCAAAGGCTTCGACAATTTCGATGTTGACGAAGATATTAGGTCTCGTAAGAGGCTTGCCATGTGGGTTATTGCTCACAATCTTCATATTTGATGGAGTGATAAAATCCCACTACCCCGTCTCAAACCATACACAATAACCCTTTTTTAAAGGGCAAAACCAGATTGATTTGGTCCCACATTATTTCGCAATTATTCTATGATTTGGTCTGCCCCTAGACTGGCCTTTTTGTTCCGTTAACTGTGAACATACTAATCTTAGATAATACAGGATTTGACTTACCTTGTAAGATGGGAAAATGAAAAAAAGATTGTGTGAGAGGAAGGTGTCACCAACTTACACTGATATTCACATCTTTCAGCTTTGAGAGAATATCCAGGGCAAATTCATCTGCTTGCCCTCGGGCCCTTTTGCTCTCATTCATGAAGTTCCTGAAGCCCAGCACCAGGCCCAGGACCAGGCCCAGGACCAGGCCCAGCATCTGCCTCACTCCTGCCCCACTCTGGAGAGCCTAGGGAGCGGCCCACAGAGAGTGCAAAAAACCTTCAGGAGAAATTGTGGATTTGTGACAACAATATTTATGGTTAAGACTAGAGGGGATGAAGGTATGTATGCTAAGTTTAAGATAAACTACTACAGTACTATCAACACACTCACATATAAATACAGTTCCATGCATTTTCTTTTCCAGAAATGTATGCTTCAGTCTCAAACACTTTGTTACTTTGTATAATAAATATTTATATTACACATAATAAAACTAAACATATGCTGAGGATAATTTATATTTTTTAACTGAAGTTTCAATAAGTAGCTCATATTTCTGAGTTTTTTGGGGGATTTAGAATTGTTTCATTAATTATTCAAGGCTACCAATTATTTCATCATGGCATGGGTGGACTTGATTATTCTCCATGTCTTCCTACATATAGAAAAAATGCTTAGTTCAGTAATTAAACATTAGCCTTTCTTTACAAAGCAACTATGGGTAATTATATCCAAGCCTTTGTTGTTATCTGCCACAAGAGCATGTCAGAGCGGAACACGATTTCTGGGACTGGATTTTAGGATGTTTGTGTTTCTTATACAACGTGCGTTTTTGTTAATCTGTTATTTTTAAATAATGATGACTATGCATCAGATGGATTTCTTTTTCATACTGAACACAATTCACAGCTTGAGGCATGATGCAGAATAAGGCCAGTCATGACACATCATCTTACAACAGAGTTTGTGATCAAAAATCAAACAATGGGATTTTTAATATGAAGTTCCATTTCGGTAAAACATATGGTAAATGACAATGTAGTCTACAATTCAAAACTCACATTTTCATAAAAGGCTTGCAAGTTCTCTACCACATCCTCCATGTTCAGAATAACTGTGGGGAGCATAATAAGAGCAGAGTTAGTTCTGAGGAAGATTTCTGAGCTCTGAGAGAAAGCACAACAGAGCGGTAGACATTGTCGAGCATGAACTACACATCATAGAGTTCAGACTGCCTTTGAGCCTTCAAAAACAACACTGCTTCTAAGTGGGTTTCTGACTGAGCTACATGTCAACAGCCTCTGAAACACACAGGCTAGGCTCCAGCACATCCAAGGTTAAATGTAAAAACTTAAGCTAAGAACCGTGCCAAAAATAATAAGTAAAAGGGAAGGCAGTGAAACATTACTGACATCATTTAAACATATCTGACACTGGCAGGCTTGTGGGTTAGAATCAGTTTCATTCTGGTGAATATGTCCATCAACTTGAAGAAACTCTGGGGGTCATATCCTCTATGTGGAAAGCCAAAATGTCTGGTGTAGATTTGGCATGTGTCTTTCTTATTTACAAAAAGACTTTGCTGCTATGACTAGGAGCAGATCCCCTTTTTTGTTGGAGCTTGGTTTGTACAAGCTTGGGGGGGGTTAATGCTCTACCCATGGAACACCAAGACTATTTAAAATAAATTACACACACATACACAAACACATCCGCTTGCCTTATCTTGCTAAACGTTCACCTCATGGTGAAGCCTGTGACCACTTTTTATACAAGAAACTGAATTGATATAATACCTCTTTTGGAAGTGACATTTTTGACACTTGCATTCATAACTACAGCAGTGCAACACATTTTGTCAGTGACCTGATGGAGGAACAGTTTGCAATGACAGCTAGACATAGACAAGGCTGACAGACAGGTGGCAGCACAGGGCTTCCAGTGCCTTTAATGAAAACCCAGAGAGCGGTCCACGGAAGAAGAAACCCTGCTGAGTTTTAAAAGTGCAGCCTAAGGATGTTATATCTTGGGACTGAGGAGGAATATAAGATCATTTATTAAGATAGTCAGCCATCGTCCTGCATGCATGTCACATTTTCATTATGCATCAATACCTTAAGTTAAGACTTTCATTCAGTTCAATTATGCATTCATATTACTCAATTGACTCAATACAGGTTAATAAATTAAGTGTTTATTTTTTCAGTTCAGTGAACACTCACTCCTCACAAAGCTTGACAAAGCTAAGCCTTTTTGAATTAAGCTAGGCAAGTCTAGAGGCAAAGTTCTCCAAATTTATCCATCATCAGTTTGACTTTAAAACTATGCATGGTTGGTTTCAACTGGCTAAAAGAATCCTGGTAAATGACTTCATCTGCAAAGGAAACAGTCGTATTCCTGAGTGATAACAAAATCATCAAAGATAATCCAGGAAGTAAGATCCAGAGGCCCAAATAAATCATACCAAACTGATGCCTGTTATTCAATTAATTGCATAGTCACTTTTCATGATAGTGAAATAGTGAATAAAATAAGGATATTGGATTCTGACAGATATTGTCTCCTCTGCAAATTAGTGCAACAAAGCAATCTCACTAGTAGTCATGTTATCACAGAAACAACATTGCAAGCCTGAATACAGGTAAACCACAACTAATACCTTCATCTGGCATTCCAAAAGTTGTGACTCACCCTTTCCAGTTACATTTCCAAAACTTTGGGCACTACATTGAGCAATGAATAATTATAATAATTGTATAATTGTCTATGTACAGATTTTCCTGTAATGCTAGATTATCAGTCTCACGATGACAATAGTTATGTAGATGATGGTGTCAGTGATTGTCCATAGATAGCATAGATAGACACCTGTTAAGCACATTTACGTGTTTTTTGCTGTATCTAGCTTTAGTCATATAAAAATGGATATAGCTACCATCGAAAATGTCTCCACCACAGTGAAAAAAAGTACTTGATTTCTGCCACTATAACACAAGCATGCAAAATGGCTCTGGGATCCATAGTGTCCATAAAGTGTCTAAATGCTGTCTAGAAGCATGCCGATTTTTTCCGTGTTTCCTTCCCTGATGCCAACTTTTTGTCTATGCGCGAGAACCCGGTGCCAAAAGTATGCAATCCTGTAAAAGTAAATGTTTAAACAAAGTTCCAGATTGTTTAATCTAAGATACTGAAGTGCACTATTGAGAATCGTATATGTATGCCTAACAACGGACGGTCACACTTTTTACATAATATCTTATGGTGAAAAACTTACATAGACAGAAGGTAAAAAAAGAAAGAAAAGAAAATGACTATTTTGAAAATGCATGAGAAAGGCAGTGATTGTTTTAAAACAGATTTTATTAGACTGACCTTCTCATGATGTGTGTGGCTGTTCATTTCCTGCTTCCCCATTTCCATTTGAGTTTATTTTAGCGAGAGAGAAAAAGAGCACAGAAAAATGCCATTAAAAATGCACCCACACACAAAGTGTGTATTCATTCATACCTTTAAATATATACAGTATATATAAATACACTCATACACTCAGCCTCCCAACAAAACTGCCAGTCTGGAAACGCCTGAGGAACCAATGCTTGAATAAAAGGCCTGCCATCACTGAGGTCTTTCAGACACAATCGGTAAACAAAAACATTGGCTTAATAAACACTAAGCTTAATCCAAGTAACATACTTGCAAAATTAAATAATTTAAAAAAACATAAATTCTGAAGGGTCTAAACTGGTTTAAAAGTGGTTCTGCTATTCTTAGTTCTTAGGTGGTTAAGAATTTCCCAGCATTGGAGCGGCAACAGAGCGAGCTTGGTCACCAGTTGTATGATCTTTGGGACTGTAAGATGTGTCCAACATCAGCATTTCAGTATCTTCAGTGGTTAGAATGGAGCTGACCTATTCAGTGTTACATATTTCAGGAGCAGAATTATTAAATCAGTAACTGTTGATATGATCAATATTCATCTGGTAGCATAATATTCTATAGTCTAGTGCTAGTCAAGACTGCACTGTATATTTTCAATGTTGCAGATGCATGGATAAGAAATTACATCTTAGTTATGTTTTGTGTTTATTTTTTATTTATTTGGAGTTTGTTTACATCAAATGCTTGATT
The DNA here is from genome assembly GCA_025775045.1 of Hiodon tergisus. Classification (NCBI taxonomy): domain Eukaryota; kingdom Metazoa; phylum Chordata; class Actinopteri; order Hiodontiformes; family Hiodontidae; genus Hiodon; species Hiodon tergisus. The sequence continues at coordinate 7,993 of JAOVYW010004759.1, read as the reverse complement.
TCATTCAAGACAATTGATCAGAGCTAGAATAAAAACCCAGCAATTTTTCACATATATTTATCTGGTCATCATCTTCATTATATCTTAGACAATGTCTCAGGGTGATTCTATGGGGAACTAACAGAGAAAGACAAACTTTCAGTTAAACTTTCATTGTCATTGACATTTTGACTACAGAATGTCAATTAATCCATACAAGTAATTACATTCTGTAACTGTTTAAATTATAACTAATGATAATTATTAGCTGATAACTGGAAACTAATGTGAAATAAAATGATTGCGACAAATACAATATAACTACAGAAAGAAAGCAGAAAGGGCAATTTTGGACATCACTGTAAACATTCCCCAACAACCGCATTGCCTGCAGAGAGGATACTCCACTGTTAAAATATCTGAAATGTAACTGGAGGGAAACTATACAAGGGGAGAAACACTGTTGTCCACCATGCTCCGCTTTCCACATCCCGTTTCTCTTTCTTTGACTGTCCTTTCTTTCTTTCATAACTCACATAGTTTCAGTGGTGCCGAGTTACCACAGGGCACACATGCAGTACGGACTCCTTTGTTCGTTTTTTCCCCCTCATTAACTCTAAAAGAGAGAGTTTAACTGAAGGTAAGGACCATGTCATTGTTTTCAGATTTCACTCTGTGACTTAACGGGGAACTATCTGGCATCTTCCAAAACATCGAGAGCTGGCGCCTCTCTACGCGAATAAAACGAAAAGAAAGAACTTTCAGGAAAGCCCATTAAGTACAGAAACATTTCTCCAAACACCTCAAAGTCAGCTATAGATTTCCCAGAAAATTACTGTCTGCACAATACCAAATTGCCTATTAGTCCTATGGAATGATATGTATACTTTTAATAACTAGTTATCTGTATATGTAGTGTTGTATTTTTTGTACTGCAAATGGCAGACTGACAAAAATAACTGGCTGTTGACATGTAATTATTTGTATAATTAACATATGTGTTTTTTTTCTGTATGATACGACTTAACAATGGAACAAATAAATTCCATGTAGGTATTGCATATTCTTCAGTATGACATGATAATTTTGTAATCAATTTTAAATAGTTTAAACTAATTCAAATTAAAACAAGGGGATTAAAACAAGTATAAACAGAAGAAGTTAAAGTTTTCAGAAGGCTTAAAAAACACTACTTAGAGGTTAGATATGGTTTCAAGCTGTGTGAGGTTTGTCAGATAGTACATTGGATTCATTGTCTTGACATGGCTGAAAATATATCATAATATGAAACAAAAAGATTTTTTTTTTTATAGAATAACATCCAGAGTAGGTTTAAGGTTTTAAATATCAGTATGGACTAGAAATTTCAACCCTGAAAGTGCTTGTTCAACTGACAGGATGTGTAGTCCAGAAGAAAGCTAAAATGCTTTAGGCTGTTTCAAGCTCTGAGAAAAATTTTCTTCCCTTTTACGACAATGTCATATAGAAATTCAATAATTAATACAAAAAAGCATGCTTATAGAAATAAAACAAACAAAAACAATCAACTGAATGCTGTGAGAGGGACCCATAGATCATTTTAGATGTTTGGATAACAAATGAGTGAGCTTAGGTTAGCTTGTGTTAGGTTTTGTTAGCTTTAGTTCGCTTGAGTTAGCCTAAAATCTGAAGACAGAAGCGGGAGGGAATGCCTAGTCATTGCCATCCAGAATGTTAAAAAATTTCTGTGTTCACTCATAGAAGTCTCAGCAGTATTCCATGTACGCATAGTATTAAATATAGCCTTTCCAAACACAAAACCACCGGGAGGCCTGAAGGAATGCCGCTATTAAGCTCATGGCATTGTGGGAGTACAACCATGTTATTCTTTGTGAGTGGGAGAAATAAATATAGCCAGGAATAATGAGGATTGCTGGTAAACGTACAAAGGGAAACATACATTTTGTCTGTGCAACGATCGTAAAAAAAAATGCATTCCTTTAGGGAGACAACTATCATATATTTAGTGATTTATGTAAGTCAGGCCCTCTCCAGACAGCGGTCACGCACAACCCCTGTGGCTTCCCTTCACTGAGTGATCCTCCTGCAGGAAATCTCTCACGTCTGAACTCTAGCCACAGGCGGTCGTGTAAAAGGCACTCTCAGTTATGCTCGGTGGGCCCTTTGTGAACGGGAGGAGAAGAGCCGTTTGGGCTGTCCGCCTGTTCAAAGCACCTTTTTTCATCGCTTTGTTCCAGTTGAGCTTTCAGAGCAAAAACTGATGGAGGGAGAAGAAAAGAGCCCGTCGCTCACCGAGCTGGATGCCCTTCATGTTCAGGTGCAGGCTGGACGTTACAATCCCCACCACTTGAGAACGCACTTTGTTCAGCAGCTTCACAACCTGAAAAATTATGGAGTATTAATATTAAAATGTATTAATGTATTAATACCTGTTAAGACATGGTTGACAACTGTGTGTTTTTATTTGTAAAAGTATGTTATTACTCTGTAGCCCTAGGGGAATTATTATATAATTATAATGTAATATTAATTATTATTATAATAAATATCAACATATTTGTATTGCTATAGCACAATTTACAACATGTGTTAAACTGAAGATTCAAATCTCCCTGTTCTAATAGAATTCTGTTTTTCCATTAAAAAGGCATGCATTTCCATTATTCCATCCCTTTCAACAAAACATATTGCAAGATATATACAGTATATTAGATCTATAATGTAAAACATCTGGACATATTAACATGGCTTTTGGCAGGAAAATGATCAGCAATCAAGGAAATGATATGTCTGGTGTTTGTGTGTGTGTGCCTCAGTGTGCATATGCTTGTGTGCCTGTGTGCCTGTGTGTGTGTGTGTGTGTGTGTGTGAGTGTGTGTGTGCGTCTCAGTGTGCATTTGCTTGTGTACCTGTGTGTGTGTGTGTGTGTTGTTTGAGTGTGTGTGTGTGTGTCCACAAAATGTTTCGTTTTTTTTCATCATATGTATGAATCTAATACTAATCTAATCTGATATTACAGATGACATATTACTATACCCCCACAGCATACTCATTTCAAGGGCAATCAGCCCAGGTTACAAATGTATTACCTTCTTAGTAACAAAAACATAAAGTTTGAAGGTTGCACAATCAGGCCATATGGGCCGTGGTTCAAGAATCACTGCATTAGATCTGGTGCTAACTTTTAGTGCAAAGTTTTAAAAAATAATTTTCTCTTTGACTGATGACATTTTTCTTCTGTTACACACTGTGAAACTGTGCAGCTCTTGATAGGCTTCAAAAAGCGAGGGGGTAAACAAGTTTTAACAGTTTATGTTTGTCCATGCTAAGTCCTATTTCTCCATTTAAATTAAATGAAAACACACAATTAAGAGGGAAATCAGAGCACCAATGGAAAAATTTAAGTGCATTAGAATCATATTATAATTACTGTGCGTTACCGTCATATTACAACTACTGTGAGTTACAGTCATAGTATAATTACTGTGCATTACAATTGTATTACAACTATTGTGAGCAACAATCAGTATAATTACTGTGCATTACAATCATATTACAACTATTGTGAGTAACAATTATATTATAATTACAGTGAGTTACAATATATTTTTATATTTTTTCTTTTTTCGAGAACTCTCAAAACTCAGGGTTCTTGTGTAAAACTATTTGTCTCCTTGTAAACACATATGTTGTGAATATTAACTCTTCTTCAGAGCAGTTAAAAGTTATTTTTTCCATTTTTGAAAGAGTAAGATTGATAACGTAAGAGCTCAGATTACAGCTCCAATGTAGAATGTGACTATATTTTTTAGAACAATGCAGTCAGAAAAAGCAAAATATTCAATGACACAAAATAAAAGAAAAACACGCTCAGTTACTGCAATTATCCTCTTAAGAAGCATTAAAGTGAAAAGCATTCAAGAGTCATCATACAGTGGTCTGGAGTTATGGAGACACAGACAGGACACTTCTGTGTCCGCTAGAGGAAAGAAACCACACAGGAGAAAAACTAAACAAATACTGCATAGCCTGTACTAAAACACAAAGAGACAGTCATAACTGGCTGCTAGAATTTGATTTCACACAGTCTTAATTATCTACAACTGCAGAATACAGCCTTTGTAATTGGTTAATACACATGTAAAACTTACATGCTTTAGCTGCTTTTTACCATATAAATATACTTTTAAGTTCTTAAATGTTATCTGTTACAACAACATTTTTGGGATACTAATATGTATTTATATAATAATAGTTCTATTCTCAGTAACGACTGATTGCCTAACCAAAATTATTACTTTGTGTACTTAATTGGGCCAGTTTTAGAGCAATCACCAAGTGTTATCAATTTATATATTCCGAACTCAGTTCGATATGTCAGTTGCACACAAAATCCCTTTTAAACCCCCGATATGTGTTTATAATACTTAAAGTTATTACAACCTCATTCATCTTCATCTTTGTCCTCAAGATGGTAAAGACTTAATTTCAGTAAACCCCTTCTCCATTGCTATTATCAGTTTTCATCAGAATCTAACTGAAAAGGCAAATTAGTTCCCCATTATACTATGAAAGCAAAAGAATAAACAAATACTGAATTTTGCAGGACAGTAATTCCGGACAAATGTTTCCGAATCATTGCCTAAAGCAACAGCACAATGCTGAATGTCTTTGATCAGCTCCTTCCTAAATTTATCTGGAAGACAGAGCAGCTGGAATGGTTGATCAGAAACAATAATAATAAAAACATTAGATAAATAAATAAAAGGGTTTCTCTGATATATTAAAGCCAGCTTGGAGGCTTGAAGTAAAAGGTCGTAGTTTGGATATCCACCATGTGATTGCCTGGCATCCCCTGCTGGATGTACCCGGCCTTGCGCCCCATTATCTGCAGCCCTGAATTAGATTACTTAGTGACTGGAAAATGATACCAGCAATTAAATTAATTTTAATTTAAGTTTAGAGATAACATATTTAATGGAACGAAGATAATCATGATCACCAATTTAACACTTTCATTTTTGTGTATCGTCTTGCCGCTGGTTCTTTTTTATTTCATTCCACATCATGGATGTGCACAGAAAAACACAACACAACTTCAGCTTTCAGTCATTTCTCCCTGCTAGTCCAGTCATTTCTCACTCCTAGTCCGGTCATCTCTCACTCCTAGTCCAGTCATTTCTCCCTGCTAGTGCGGTCATTTTTCACATAGGAGGACAGAACCAAGAAAGCAAATAGACAGAAATAAAATACTGTTCATTTTTCATCTTGTTACTAGGGTTATTGGTTTTTTGGTTCCCTTTGGAAAAATCTCTGCACGGCACTTGTTTGAAAAAAGCACAATATGAAGTCAAATTTGATTTGTTCATTCATCGTAAAATGTCCCACATTTGTGATTGTCTGTTTTCCGCCTTCCATTGTAGATGTAGTATCAAGGCTGCTGGTTCCACATCACAGGGACCCTCTTGAGGCTTAGGCTCAGATTGAACAAGTGCTGAAGTACTGGGTGGCACAGCTCTTCAGCACCCTTGGGCTAATGGCATCAGGGCCAGGGGAGGCAGTGGGTTGTTTTGGGGGTTTTTTTTTCCAGTTCATCCCAAAGTTGTTTGATGGGGTTCAGGTCAGGGCTCTGTGCAGGCCAGTCAAGTTCTTCCACAACAACCTCGACAAACCATTTCTTTATGGGCCTCACTTTGTGCACAGGGAATTGTCATGCTGAAATAGGAAAGGGCCATCCCCAAATGATGGCCACAAAGTTGGAGGCACAGAATGTCTAGAATATTGAATGCTGTAGCATTAAGAATTCTCTTCACTGGAACTAAAAGGCCTAGCTCGAACCATGAAAAAGTGCCCCAGACTTTTAATCGTTCTCCACCAAACTTTGCATTCGGCACTATGCATTCCGGTAGGTAGCGTTCTTCTGGCATCTGCCAAACCCAGATTTTTCCGTCGGACTGCCAGATGGCGAAGCATGAGTCATCACTCCTGAGTCCAATGGTGACGAGCTTTCCACCAGCCGTCGCTTGGCATTGCACATGGTGATCTCATGGATGCATGGCCATGGAAATCCATTTCATTAAGCTCTCAACAAACAGTCATTGTGCTGATGTTGCTTCCATAGGCAGTTCGGATCTCGGTAGTGAATTTGCAACAGAAGACAGGTTACTTTTACACTCTACACCCTTCACTGCTCGGCAGTCCCATTCTCTGGGCTTCTGCGGCCTACCACTTTGTGGCTGAGCTGTTGTTTCTCTTAGATGTTTCCACTTCACAATAACAGCACTAACAGTCGACTCAGTTGGAAAGGTGGCATCTGATGACAGTGTCACAATGAAAGTTACTGAGCTCTTCTGTGTTGGCTATTCTACTGCCGATGTTTGTCAACGTTATAATTCTAATTAAAAATTTTTAAAAGATCATTCTAATAGCAAGAGCACTCCATGGTCAAAAAAGTGAGGACTTCTTGAATAGAGTTTGACTTTCCATGACATCAAGATTATATGTAAATATTTTCCAGTCTGTTAGAGCTTTATAACTAAAGGCCTTTTTGCCAAAATGAAATAAACCAGTGTAGTTCTAAAGGCATTCCTACTGTAAACGTTGATTCATAATTTCTAATTTAACTACATAGTATATTGGCTGGTTCTCATTACGCATGACACCAACATGTCTTAGCAAAAAAACTGTATCTGTATAAATATGTAGTTCACTTATACTCCTGATATTGACTAAAGGTTGTATAAATACGCAGTGCACATGTACTCCTGGCCTCCACTGAAGGTTCCACAAATAAGTAGTGCACTTCTACTAATAGAATGCGTTTGACATACAACAGGAGAGAATGATGATTACACACAGTGGTCAAAGAAAAAAGGTCTCATATTGAGCGTGGGTGTGATTTGCAGGGTGCCGCCTCTACCCTGGTCCGAGAAGCAGTCGCTGAAGGGCAGCAGGAGCCCCATTGCCAGGATGCGTGAACACAGTTCCTCTGCCTCTTCAGATGGGGAGTCTTCCTGTTCATTGATCAAATTCTCCAGCAGAGTGCGCCCTCAGACAGAGAGGAGCATTGCTGGAAAGGATGAATGACACAGCCATCCCTTAGCCTCATAAACGAATATGAGTATTGGGCTTCTGATAGTAAATACTTTACTTTAGAACTGAGGAAATAAAAGCCTGCTGAAATGTGTGCACTGCCTACTAAACTGTATTACTTGTTTGCATCTGATTGGATGCAATCAAAAGAAATTTGCAAGATGAATAATATTCCTAAGCAGCAATAAGAAAACAGAATCATTCTGCAGCTCGGATTTTGCATGTAAAACAAATACAGAAGAAAAGTAAGCACTTTTGCCATACCAAATGCATCTATTCCTTCCTCTGTTGGAAAGAGGTTGCGGGTAAGTGACCAGCACCCGTGTAAAACTAACAGCAGGGCTCTTTCTACGTAGAGCTTTAGAACTGTGTTGTAGGGTAGTGAAGTGAGGGAAACGGGCGTCGACTCTTGGTCTCCCCCATCTGCCAGCTCCGTCACTCTGCATAATGGGCTGCTGACAGAGTGTCCCAACGGGACATTCTCAGTGCAGTCCTTCCGTCTGAACTCAGCCGCTTCCCAGACTTCCCAATTTCCCGGAAGAGGAAATGTGGTAAACTACATTAATTTAATTTAAAACACTAGTTTAATCCTGGTTCAGTGTCATTACTGCAGTGACCACAAAAGCTTAGTGTTAGGGTTGTCTAGCTTTTTTAATGGAAGGATTTCTCAAACATCACCAATCAGCAGCAGAACCAGTAAACAGCTGTAAAAAGAATCACAATTCACCTCAATACCAAGATTATGCATCCTGAGAAATAAACAGCACAGCTCCAAAATGACAAACTGCAGACTGATTTGAAGACAATAGCATAAAAAATTGAGTGATAAGAAATAATCTCAGTATAGAGCTACAGTGCCTTGCAAAAGTATTCACCCCCCTTGGCTTTTTACCTATTTTGTTACATTACAGACTTTAGTTCA
>JAOVYW010004758.1:27748-44900 GCA_025775045.1 Hiodon tergisus | reverse complement strand
TGTGTGTGTGTGTGTGTGTGTGCGTGAGTGTGTGTGCGAGTGTGTGTGTGCGAGTGTGTGTGCGTGTGCGTGTGTGCATGTATGTGTGCGTGAGTGTGTGTGTCCGCGAGTGTGTGCGCGAGTGTGTGTGTGTGTGTGCGTGAGTGTGTGTGCGTGTGTGTGTGCGCGAGTGTGTGTGTGCGAGTGTGTGTGCGTGTGCGTGTGTGCATGTGTGTGTGTGTGAGTGTGTGTGTTCGCGAGTGTGTGTGCGTGTGTGTGTGTGCGTGTGCGCAAGTGTGTGTGTGTGTGTGTATGTGTGTGTGTGTGTGTGTGTGCGTGAGTGTGTGTGCGAGTGTGTGTGTGCGAGTGTGTGTGCGTGTGCGTGTGTGCATGTATGTGTGCGTGAGTGTGTGTGTCCGCGAGTGTGTGCGCGAGTGTGTGTGTGTGTGTGCGTGAGTGTGTGTGCGTGTGTGTGTGCGCGAGTGTGTGTGTGCGAGTGTGTGTGCGTGTGCGTGTGTGCATGTGTGTGTGTGTGAGTGTGTGTGTTCGCGAGTGTGTGTGCGTGTGTGTGTGTGCGTGTGCGCAAGTGTGTGTGTGTGTGTGTGTGTGTGTATGTGTGTGTTGGGGGGTTGGGGGTCAGAAAGGTTGACACTAAGTGCTGTGGAAAATCTCACTAACATCCTGCATGTTTCGGTGAGCCGTTCCTGAGACTTAAAGAGCTGTATCCGAAGGGCAGACGGTGGGCAGAACAAGCTTGCTTTTCTTTCCCTCCCCCATGACGTGCCTGAAAACCCCAAGCGTCCCTGAGTGCGTAGAAAGCCCCCTGAGAAGCCCCCCGCATGCGTCTGCGTTTATCTTGGCAGCTCTGAAGCCTTCTATATATAATTTAAGAGATTTTCTCTCCCCATTCCACTTGAAAGGAGACTAATGCATCGTGGCACTTCTGCGACTGCAGCCCAACTGATAATAACGAGCGGCGAGGAAAAAAGTGGTTTCCTCCAATGTTTCTTTGTACATAATACGCAGAGGAGTTTTAGCAACTTCTGACTCGTGAGGATTTGCGAGGGGGAGGCGATGTTTGGCAGTCGTCAACATCTCGGCGACTTGAAAGGAAATAGCAACACATATTGTTCAGCTCTGTGCAGGCCTCGTTAATATAATGACCACCGATAATTCCACTAATACTAATTTTACTGCCTCAGTTCTGTCGCCTCTTCTTCCTTACCATCAGTAAATTAGCTTGCAAGTCACAATCATCATTAAAAGTGTACTAGATATACACATACAGGACTTTAACTCCCTCGCTGTCGAACAGGCAGATATTGAGAAACACATCTGAGGTCCAGGCTGTGAATGTTGCACACTGTTGTAAGCGGCATTCTGAGAGGCCCTAAGAGACCAAAAAAGCTCTCAATTTTCACGGGGGCAGAAACAAATTCCCATTATCATAGAACTACAATTATATACAAACTCATACTGTTGGTAATTCCATGTGTTCTTCTTCTATGCACTGTGTGTCTGTTTCTCAAAGTTGTTTAGTGACTTTAGACTAGATACCCTCGCACAAAATCCTGAGGAACGTCTACTGGGTGTGTGTCTGATTTCGAGACTATTAATTGCTCCAAACTTTTCTTGCTGTTTAAACCTGCAGGAAAAGCCATTTACACAGTGTATGCCTGGTTCTGTAATGTGTCTCCTTTAGATGCAGCAGACGTCTGTAAATATGTAATCTCACCTCTGTCTGTCGACTTACTTCTCACATCTCATATACAAAGCCTAACCTGTACCTCATCCAGCCCCAAATGACACCCCCTCACTTCAAACGGCAGGTCCTGAGGTCTGCCTGTATGTGACCTCGTCCCCCCCTCAATCACTTCCTGCGCTTATAGGTGTGATGATGTCATATTTAAAGAGCCAATTTATGTTAAGCTATTTATACCGAAACCGTTAGCAGGGCAAGGCTGAGATTGGCTACATTTCTGTTATAACGGCATCCAGATTCCTTGGTCACGGTGGTCTTATGGATCAGTGACCTTGATAAAAGACAGGCTGGTGTTTATGTAGGAGGAGACCTCCTTCTGCTTCTCTTGTTCTCCCTTAGCACATAGCTTCGGTGGGAGAGGAGTGGGACGGAACTGGGGGCCAAGTGGGGCTAAGTCATACGCGGTGTTGCTCCAAATGGTGGCGCTCGCCTCATCACATTGGGCATTCAGCCCCAGGGGAAGCGAGAAAAAGGGAAACCATCTGCCCTTGTCAAGGCATCTCCCAGAGAACCCATCAATGGTGTCGGGACACCAACCCTGAGCTACTCGCTTCTCTGATTGACAGAGATGACAGAGAAATGACAAGACAACAGAACACACTAGATGCGCAGGGATACAGCAGGAATTGAACTTCTAGTTAAATAAATCAGATGGCGTAGCAGTTAAATAAATCAGAGGATGTAGCGGGTAAATAAATCAGGTGGTTTAGCAGTTTAATTAATCAGTTGGTGTAGTGGTTATATAAATCAGATGATGTAGCGGTTTCATAAATCAGTTGATGTATTGGTTAAATAAATCAGATGGTGTAGTAATTAAATAAATCAGATGGTGTAGCGGTGAGGATACTGGATTTCTAACCAGTAGGTTGCAGGTTTAATTCCTAGGGAACTTTACCCATGTACAATATGTTATTATTTCAGGAAATACCCAGGTAAATGAAAAAAACAACAACTATGGTTCTAGTCGCTGTGGATCAGAGAGTCTACAATGGAAAAGGCTTGAATTTTTTTCTGATGCAATGAAAAGCCGTTTTTCATTGAAATTCAAAATAGATTTTAACATGCTTTACGGTTTTTTTTCAGGCTGGTCAGAGTTGGAGGGAATCAACCTCTGCAGAAGCTGTGTAACTTCGGTCGCTCTTTCCCCTGGTGATTGGACAGCCTAGCTATCATCTGAAACTCTGGCCCCTCGGCAAACCAGGTGGGGCCATAGAGTGAGGTCATCCGCTTATCTAATCCCCGTGCATGCTCTCCGTAAATTTGATAACGAGCGGGGTAATGACCGATTACCGTTATTCACCCTGGGTTAACTTGATTGATCACAGGGCCCGGCCTACGAACAAATTAAAAAAAGGTTTAAGCTATCTAATAAATCTTGATCAGGGTTTTGCTTTGTTTAGGTGCTAGGGGCTTATTTTAAATCCCATTCCCCTATGCTAGTCAGAACAACAGCATTGAGCACATCCTCTTTGAGAAACTCTAAATCACGACCTACAGAGAATGAAACTGAAAAACCAGAGGCTCCAGCATAGTTTATGGTGTGACATTCTATAGATTTTTACTCCGCTATGTTTATGGGTGTGTTTAAATTTAAGGCGCTAGGGGTTATTTATGTTAATTACTTGACGGCCTCCCAGTTTGCACTAGTCCACTGACAACCCAACAGTAGGAGGTAAAAGCACTGCAATTCAACTCGCACTGGAGACATTATTTACGGCACAACTCCGCACTAAAACAGTGCGGAGTTGCCTTCTGTCCAATTAAACCCAAGTGCTCATTTTCAACAGGCTTTTTTATTTTGGCTTCCAAAAGTTTGCACACACTCCCTTAATATGGGCGCGGACACCCTGGCTTTATTTTTCTACTGGTTCTGCTTCTCCACCAGACCATCCAATCAAGCCGGTTACGGTTACACCTACTAGACTGGGCCTTTGAAGGCCTTCCTTAAAAATAAACCGCAGGCTTGTGGTCTTTTTCGTTACCCGAATACAAAAAGGCCATCTTTTTCTTGTTAATTGCAGCCACAAAGCGTGGAAATTTGTAACACCCGTCAGGCCTAGAAAAGTACGACAGTTCCTGGTCTTGATTGTCAAAGGGCTGAAATCAATATGAACCATGTCACTGATACCCCTGCACCCTGAGAAAAAGGCCCTTCCCAGGAAAATCCATTATCTATAATAAATGACTTGCTGAGCACAGTTTATGGAGATCGTAATATAAAATCTGATATTGTCTCTTGTACAGTTCGAAGGGGAAAGAAGGCCTCCACATTCAGTTTTAAATGTGGGCCTGGGAGGTGGACTGTGGTTGTTGAAGGTTGGATTTCACCTGGGTAAAATATGTGATGCATGATGGGTGTGGCTATAGCTGCAACAGACCTTCCCAAGGTCACAAGAATTATACAGACAGCCTGAAAACAAGATCAAAATGACCAGGGTAGGCATTGGATGAAAATGGGTGTTGTGAGAAGAATATTGCAGGTTAAAATCCAACAAGGGGGGCTAGTATTTTACACTTGAGAAATACCTAACCCTGAACTACATCCAGTCCGATTCTTAGAGTAATTGGTTTGCTGAGGCTCGAAAAAACTCAAGTTTGAGTAAAACTCCTTGAAAAAATTCCAAACGGTGCATTGTAATGGATAGCCAGACTATAAGCAACGACACCACTTTCTTTTCAGCTAGGTCTCTCAATGTCAGATGTGTGACAACCAGGAAGCACAGAACTGTCAGGAAGAATCCATGACACAGCGATTAGGTAGAGAGATCCGTGACACAGCGGTCACGGAGAAGGATCTGTGACACAACAGCCAGGTAGAGAGAGCCGTGACACAGCTGTCAGAGAGAGGGATCCAAGCCAGAAAGGTAAGTGAAATGGTGAAACCCATTTATTCCCACTATTGCTGAATGATCAGAAAACATTTAACTTATTTCCACATCATTAACTTTACCATACACAAAACCACAAGGGTTATAGCTTAATTTGTTTTTTTCTAACTGAGTTTTAAACAGTATGTCCACTAACAGAGGCCAAGTTTATTACAAGTTATGTGATTTGTTAGATTTGAATCACAATACACACACACACAAACAAACAAACACACAGACCTGATAATTTCTGATGTTTCTGTAACAATAAATAACAATGGAACTTGTTTCCTAAATCCTTTAGCATCCTATAAACAACTGAATAATTACTTGAGTTGCACAATTCAATTCAGATAATATGTAATTGACAAAACATGAAATTTTAGCAGATGCTTCTTGCAAGCAAGATATAATAAGGGGGGGAAAACGGTATATTCTATTCTTAATTAAAATAATTCCCCTTGTCATCATCTTCATTGTTTAAGTTATTCAGAAATCTTAGAGCAGAAAGGAAACTGCAGCGTTTGAGAATCAGCTGGTTTAATCACTAATAAATGTGAGACGTGTGAGTGATGTGTGTGAGCTAGTGGGTATTTCTCTACACTGTAACCCCTAAGGGACACACTGTGTATGCTTTAGAGGTTCTGAACATGTTGTTGCTTTAGCTGGATGGGTTCTGAATTTAACTTTAGCCGAAATTCATAAGTGAATATATTGTACAAATGTTAGATGTTTGTTGAACGTCTTTAGTTGCGTGTGTTTATGTAGGGGCACAATGATTTGCAGTTGAAGGAACCCTGTCTGAGGATATTAATGCACCACTGAAGCCAAGATGAATGTAAAATTGGGAGTTCATGTTTATTTGCTCTAGTCATTTCCCCGTGTCTTATCAACAAAGGGGCCTTTCCAGACGCGCGTTTATTCCAAAAGGGCGGAGAAGGAATGAAAAGGGGCATTCAGAGAATCTCCTCGATCGGGCTGTGTCCCATGCAACACATGGTGGCCGCTCAGAGGGAGTGTCATGTAAGCTACCGACAGGAAGTTGCCACGGTGGTTGTGGTTCAAACTGATAAGGCTCTACAGGAAGTCCCTACCCACCGTTGCACGGCTTATGAGGAAATAAGAGGCAAAGCTGTCGGGACAGATAAATGACATACTAGCAGATAACGCGAGAGAAAAAATGATTAATACTGTATTTATGGTTTTTTAAAATACTCACAGCGCAATACAGCCATTGGGATTGATGACAGCCAAGGAATGAAAAAGAGCCATCTAAGAAAACCCTAGGGACATAAATAAGCCCTAACCCTAACCCAACACTTGGGTGTTGCTCTCTCTTTAGAATCTGTGCTGAGTCTGCAAGGCATTGACACCTCAAGGCACAAGGTAGCCCTAGGCATGCTGAGGCCTTCTGCTGCCCCCCACCACCATACCTGCTTCCACAAGCTCCATGGATCCATAGGTCCATTTGAAATGAGCTATCTCACTCCTATTAAGCCCCCCCTCCCCCCCTCCCCTCGCTCCTTTTCACCACCTCCATAGATCCATGAGTGAAAACTAACTCCCTCCTTCTGGCCACCACCTCAGCTGAAACTGTTCCCTGCTTATAGTCTCACCTTTTCCAGGATATACACTTTATCGCCATCCAGGGATCGATAATAATTTTATAGTTTTTTTTCCCCCTCTGGAAAAAAGGCCTATTATAAATTACTCTGTGACAAAATGGTTTGCAAAGAACACTACACCAGGATTACTAAAACATGGTCTTTACAGGCCACTGTATATCCTTAAAAAGGGTTACTTAAAAAATAAGCAGAGAAAGTAACCCACAAAGGCAGAGTGGAGAAGCTCGACACAAGCGCACACAAATGACAGATAGACAGTTGTTAGCAATAAGTGGACATTTGATTCTTACTGTTTACAGGCCTGTGCCGTTCTCTGTACATAGGCACACTAATTAGACTCATCTAATTGCTAATGATCTCGAATGCTGGTCTGTTAAAGGTAATTCTGTTAAATCTGTAAAATCTCTTTATTTGATCAGATTTTCATGTTCTTTTGGGTTTATCCCAATTTAGTAGGAATTCTTAATGGACATATAACCTTAACATCCGTTTATTGTTCCTTCCTCCATTGTTCCACATGGTCCAGTCTGGTCCAATATTTTAAGAGAATTTAAAGAGGTAATATACTCTTTGACACTGGTTAAAAATGATTTTTCCTTCCTCTGATTTGCTCTGATGAAACAAAAAAATGGTTGGTGTTGTCATTCCCAAAGAAGGCGCCTGTATTCTCATGTGACGTCACAGCATAAAATATTTTGGGATGAAGCCTTCTGACATCTTTGGTACATTGACGTCTTTATTTGTCACCTTTGTGCGGCAATGGTTTATGGATATCTTATCTTACTACACACATTGAAATACAGTACTTAAATACAGCCGAAATTTCCAAAATGAGAACCGTTGTCCCTTGTCAGTAGCTGCAAGAAGGCTGTGATTGGAAAGTAGAAAATTGATAGGACAGGCATGAAGTGGTCTCCCAGAATTAAATTGGTAACCTGGAAGGAAAAGATGAGCAGGCAATTTTGTTTTACCACATGTGAGGTTGATTGATAAGAACACAAGGAATGTATGCCACCTCAAATGAGTACCAACTGTCTAATGGAAAAAGTGATAACCCTTATTATTTTAAAATGCTAATGACTGGTATCTATGATTAGCTTTCAAAATGTAGAAAAACATTTTAGTATCAAAGGACATGAATTTATAAACCATAGATACTTAAAACGAGTTGAAGGTTTTGCAAAGAGGCGGCAACCTGGAGCTCACGAATGGTATTCTGGGAGGCTGCAGAGCTGGTTTAAAATGTTTTTCTGGCAAAGAGCTAGTTAAGTCACAGATTTTATGTTACACCAGGTGATGTGAAATATTACGCATAAAAATGACTTTAATTAAACTGTTAAAAACCACGGAAGAACAAAAAAGGAATGCTTCCAGTGGCCCTGGAGGACTACAGTTGCTCACAGCAAACCCTGCTACACAAAAGGCACTTCTTCATATCACACCGTGGAATATTTTTATGGGCCGTTGTTCAAGGTCACTCTCTGGGTTTACAAGAGCTGTAATGTGACTTCTTATAATTACCATGTTTTACAAGTGCATTTGCTTATTAACAGTGTGGTCATTTGATGGGGCTGCACCTTCCCATTAAGCCGAAACGGATAGCGTGCAGAAAGGAGGCTAGGATCATCGTGGTAATGTTCAACACAATTAAGTCACTGCAGTCCATTTAACAACGCACGACAGCACCCCTAGAAAATTGAGAGCCCTATCACCTTGCAGTTGAAGGTTAGTGTATATATATATATATATAATGTATATGTATAATGGAAAAGTGAATCCATAATATCAAACATTTAATATACTGTATCTAATCAGTCAGCTCAGATTTCAGAGGCTCTCAACAAGCACGGGCAAGACGTCTGCTTGCCTAAGCTACTGCTGCTGATTGTCAAGCCTGGTGATTATTATTGATCCTTCTGACATTTCTTCACCAACCCACTAATTTATTCAGAGTCTCCCACTCCAACACTTTTTGTCTACGAGCCCAGCGACCTGTTCATAATCTTTATTGGGCCTCTCTCCTGTGTCAACACATCCAGCCACTGCCAGGACCCTGTATCCCCCACTGGACGTTCTTCCAGTTTGACAGCGCCCCCTCCCCTATCACCCTAACCCATCTACAGCCATCCCAGGGTGTTCACTTCCTAGCCTATGGTTGTTCTTCCCCAGAACTGCAGAGCCTGCCAACAGCTGATGCCGGAAGGTGGTTACACTGGGGAAGGATGGAATAAAGCACCGGTAATAGCCAACAAACCCCAGAGGCCTGCACTGCCACCATCTTGTCTGGATCAGTCGCCATACATATATTGCTAACACTATGCCCCAGGTACCTCACCTACTTCCATAGAAGCAGGCACTTCTGTGGCTGCAGCTTTCAACTCGTGCTGTGAAAATCTACTGCCAAGACCCATCTTTCTTTCAGACCAGAACAACAGGAGCAGTCTATGGACTAGTGCTCTCCTATATCACGAATCCAACAAACTTGTCAGCATGGCTAGCAGATCCTGGTACATAGTTAGTGGGAGCGGGTGATGGCTTTTTCATCTCAGTTGAGCCCCACCTATGGGGATGTGGTATAGCATCTGTCCTGCTGAAGTCCTCTTTGTGGTCCGCACATGCCCCACCCGCTTCTGTAGTGGGGCTTGGAGTTGTAATACTTGTGTCTTGTCGAAGCCATGCACCTTAGGCAATTCTAGTGGCTCCTCCACTGTAATAGGGGCCTAGTGGTCCTCCTCTTCTCCGGGGCAGGGTGTCCACAGCTCCACTCCCTGTTCGCCATAGTGACACTGTATGTGGCCGCCTGTCAAAACTCCAGGCAAATAGCCCATCTTACTGGTCGCCACCAGACGGGACACAACAATCTTGTTGTACCAGTCCATGGACCTTCCCTCCTACAGGGCTACCACAGATGGTGGGCCAATCCCCTGCTGTGTCAGCCAGGGTTTGTCTCTAAGGCTAGGTTCTGGGTTCTCATAATTAACCATACCCAACCCACTACTGGACTTCAGCATTCCCGGGCCTGGTCCAGAGTTGAGTTCCTGGGTACAGGAGGACTTCATGGCCCTCCCTCAACCCTCACTGCATGCGTAGAGATTTTAAAGTAAACACAAAGAAAAGGGAAATTCAGGTATAGACTATGGTGACTGAACAGAAAAGAAAACCCCCAAAATCCACAAATAAACTGATAGTAAAATCATCACTAATTACTGCAACACAAGAGTTAAACTAACTAAGTGAAGAATCACTTTGTTTAAAATTAAATAATCCCAAGAACAGAAAATATTGAATGCTGGAGCTGAAGTTAGCTTTGCTGGTGCCCTTTAGTCTCAAAAAGTCTCTTTAGTCCCTCAAAGGACTATCACCCTATAGAAGCTCTGCACATCACGATATAGAATCTCTGTACATCACCCTATAGACGTTCTGTGCGCCACACTATAGAAGATCTACATATCTTCCTATAGAGCCTGGAGTCCTCATTTAAGCAAGTTGTGAGGTTCAAAATAGGGATGACGGCCTTAATGAATGCATGAAATCAACAGACCAGCTGTTTTCTAATTCACTAAATACCCCTATTCATTTTTGAAAAAGCTTGCAATTACAGAAACCCTCGTTGGAAAAAAAACTCACTCTGGGCTCCAATTAAAGCACTTAAAAAAAGATGAAACCTGCAAAGAGAGGTCAATTAAGATGAGTTAATCTGAGGCGGAATAAGCGGGGCGAGGGAAAGGCGTAAAACAGACGCGAAACGAGGGAAGGATAAAAAGGAAAGGCAATTTTATCGCATCTAATCATTCTAACTGTCAGTGCCTAATTTTGCAGTAACCCTTCAAACCTTTTATGCGGTACATTAACGAAAGGTATTGTGAAACAACCCTTCTTTAATGTGTTTAACAATGCATTAAATTACTTGATTAGGCTGCTGTGTCAGACTGCAAGGCTTAGCTGCCTTGTGCCAAATTCATTATTGAGCTGACTGTAAAAAATAAGTAGATAAATTAAAAGAAAACATCAAAGCAACTAAAGCAGGAAAAGATCATTTATAAACCAATAGCAGCAGTGTTTAAACAGCCCAGTTGATCATTTTATAAACCAATGGCGCACTTCTGTAGTTTGGTGTTGATCGTTTTCACAGTAGCAGTAGAAATAGAGGTCTTGGCTAACACTGGACAATAAGCTATTTTTGGGACCCCCTCATATTACTTTTTTGAATGTACTTTTTTGTCACATAAGCATGTACAGTCCCGATTTAAAGGTTCTCAGCCCGACATTTACCATCAGAGCCCTAGTGAGAGACCTGTGCCAGTGCATTAATTGCGATTCAAGTCCTGAGCCTTGGCTCCTCCCTCCTGCCCGTCTTTCTCCTCTTCATGTCACTGGGCAGAAAAGACTGACATGTATGTGCCCAATGTTAGGGTGAATTTGGCATGCTGGAGGTGGGTGTGTCTGTGGTGGTTTTGTGGGTATTTACTATGGTTATACTCTGTATTGCCAATGAGGAGCGAGCCAGTGAGCCAATGATGGGCAAGCGTTACATCAAGGGTCTCGGAGCCTAGTCTGGAATCGTTCCCCAAAACAGCGAAAACTGCAGACACGGCACGATGCGCCCCGAGAGGGCATTCCGTGGCGTTTAACTTAGCGGGGCGAGGAGGAGTAGAAAAGCCGTTTCCCTTTGTTTGTTTTCTTTAGACCTGAACAAAAACATGGCCGGGGGAGGACAAGGCAGGGGCCGAATCGCCTTGACTGAGGAGCCTAAGACTCTGGGCCAAAATGCATCACATACGTGAGTGTGTCAGAGGAGTTAATGGCCAGCTGGAATAATACGCCTGCGGATGATACATCCTTTCTAAACATCATCTGTGCTGGTGGCGTGGGTAGAGGTCAGAGACTGGCGTCAGGCGGCCTGCCTGTGACATAAAGATGCTGAACCGCAGTGGATATGGACAAAAGGCTGGAAGGATGGGTCATAAAGTGAGATTTTGTTGGCATGAGTTGAATCCTGCTACCCTCTGGCTATGTCAGGGCCCCTCAATAAGGGCCATTGTCTTGAGCGGTGAGAGGCCCTGGTCTTTTCCTGTGTGTATGAGTGTTTGTGTGTGTGGTAGAGGTGGGCCCCAGCGATGGAGTCCACGGCTTTGTGCCGTCCTCGAATACCACCCTGGTAATATCCTAGCTGATATGACAGATGGGACTCACCAGGAGAAGGCACCGCCCAGACCAATCCCCTTCTCAAGGACACACCTCACGACACTGTTCTGAGAAGAATGAATAGGTGTATCTGTCTCACATGTGTTCACCAGCTGTGGCTGCATGCCAGCGCCCGTTTCTCTCTTGTTCTCCCTACTCAACCCTGAGCGCTGTTTTGTTTTTTACATGTTTTTTTCTGCAGTAGGTGTCTGTGCTTTCGTTCGTATTGGGAATAAATAAAAGTCACGGACGCACCTGATGCCATTCTGTTTATTTACCTGAAATTTGTGGTGGAGCCACGCCCGAGTGACAGACTCCTCTCCACTTGTTCCACTGACACTGAAGGTGCCCTTAAACGTGTGCCTGCTGTACTGTATGCGCTGGCTGTGTAGGCCAGGAAGGAACAGTGACGGTGCAGGAGGAACAGACTTTTGGAAAAGCCTAGTTTTCAGGTTTAGTTATCAATGTGGGGGTGTTTTTCGTAATTGTTGGTGGTAATGGTATTACTCTGAAGATAAACATTCCATTCTCTTTACAAAAAAAACGTGAAAAAAAGATAAAATCAAGCAGAAAACTGCACATCATTTCCACAGTACTTGCATACAATTCCACGAAAACAAATTCCTATAAGCATCTCTGTAAAGAGCGTGGTTTGCCTTAGGGACAGGCATGAAATTCTGTATTCATTCCAATTGCTGACATGTTAGCAGACTTTATGCAAAGTCTTCTTTTCAGTCCTCACACAGCATTTATCGTTAATTTCAGGGACCATTTATTTGTGTTATTATTTTGTGGTTACAAAAGCACCAAACAACATATCTATTCACGTGACGTAATGCTTGTGCGCAACAGAGAAAATTATACACAGCTCTGATCCCAGAATGCACTATGAAAGTATTGTTTGTCGTTAAGTTTTCTTTTTGTTTTTTGTTATACTTTAGAACCAGTTTCAAACCAATTTTAAAAGTCTGCAATGTACCTCTTGGCAAATGACACTGCCAAGTGATTACTAGAAGAATGAATGAATTAAACTCCAAACACAAACATTTGCCAGCAAAGTATACAAATTAGCTGAGATTTTGATTTGCTTTTCAGTTCAATGTTTATATTATAACTAGGCGTGTATGTATTTGTCATGTTATTATTTGCTGGTGGTAGTTTGAAACTGAGCTTTCAACTATAAATATTTAACAAAGAATCACTCACATGATTACTTTTTTAGATGACCTCTGCAAACATCAGGATGTGTGTGGCCATTTTATAAATATTCATAAACATTTAATAAATACAACTTTACCTCTCAGATCAGTAACTGAACTTTCTGCCCTCACATTGTGGACCATCTGATGCATCATATGTGGTCCTTTATATGCACTGACTTTCCTGTAAATTCATAGTTTGTGATTCCACCGGATCTTTAGAAGACAGATGGGAGAATCTGGTGAGTTTAACACCTACAGTTGAGCGGTTTCGCTCATACGATAGCTATACGGTGGCTACACCGAAACCAACCAGCCCACCACTTTCTCTGAACCCAGAATTCCAGCATGCTGCTATCTGTGTTTGGGCATGGGGGAGTGTGCCTGTGCATGCCCATGGATAATTTGAGTGCTGGCATTGGCAGCTGGAATGATGGACTACCTCATCTATATCCCTGGGGGACCAATCAGCCGGAGGAGGCCTATGGCGGTTCTCGTGGGCAGCTGCACCTGTACCAGGGCAGGACAGGTCAGTGTGGTTTCAGCAGCAGCAAGAGGGCCTTTCAGAACCCTGTTAGGAAGAACTTCAATAAATCAATAAATGCTGTGAGGCAAACTGCTCAGGATTAAAAAAAGACTTGACCCACCCGGCAAACATCCCTCTACGGTTCGATGTAGCGGTTAAAGATGTTTGTCATAAATATTCATAAAAATATCATAATGATAACCATTACTCTACCTATCTGTGCATTGGCATTCCCACAGAGCTTTCGAACTTGCAGGGGAGCGTGATGGATTTGGCTTGTCAAAACCACCATGTAGAGAGCTGCACAGGGATTAGCTGCACTATTCCCTGTGCCCACCCAGTCTCCGTCACATTTGTCCCCATCCCCTCCCCGCCACGTCCATGTGCACACTACCTCGCTGATACTAACCCACATGGCGCCTGCAAACGGTCTCCATGCTGGCTATCAGATTTCAAACACTATTAAAGTGAATATCGCCCACCCCTCCAGAGGTCAAACCCCTGTTGTGTTATAGGGTGCCAAAGGGAATAGCACACCAGAAAGAATAAGAAAACACAGACTTTGCATCTTCCATCCCTGATATTCCCTCGTTTTGAATTCATTTTAATTTTTTAATTTCTTACGGCAGCTGCTTTTAGGTATAGACTCCCATAAATCTTCTGTGATTAAGTGAACCATGCTGTAGGTTTCCTCTAAATTACATTGAATCACTCAGTAATCCCCCAAAAGATTTGCATTTACTTTGGAAAATCATCAACACCACGCAGAAAGCATATTTTAAACGGCCAGAAAACTAAAGAAAATACACAAACAGTTTATTATGCTTTTGTTTTCCAATTTTACATAACCGCAGAATGTCATCGAAAACATAACCTGTATGTTTTCAGTATAGATCCATTGTCTGTGTTTAATCCCTATTGGCTTTTACAGCTGAATCACAATACACATTTAAAAAACAGAGATTCTGCTGTGTGTTAAATATTTTCTGCTGTGGAAATATAATATGACATGTTTATTCAATAAAAAATACAGATTGATCTAATTTTACCTTGGCCTACTGCTGGAAGACCCAACCTATCTTTTCTCAGACTGAATAATGTTTGGAAAACTCATCTCACATGGAAAAGCTCACGTTTCCCACCCTAAACCCATGGATCTGTCCCACCCTGCCTAAATGGAAGAGGGCAAAGCAGACCAGCCAGCAGACCCCTGTCCTTCAGCTCATATGGGCTGTTTCGTACTTGGCCCTTTGGTAAGAGGGGCAGAGTACAATCTCAGGAAGGGATTCCTGTAGCCATTGTAAACTAACTCAGACTCGACTTAGTTGATCTTTCAGCACTTCCTGGCAGTGTAAACAACCAAGATAACTAACATGCCGTCCTCTCGTCTAGACAATATGGGAGTAAAAAAACAAAGCCTTTATTTAATGTCTTTTTTCCAACTAGTCCATTACTTGTAGGATAAGGTGTATGTAATGCTCAGATGAAGGAAATTTGGTTCACGAAATCAGGGGAACTTATTTCAGACTTATTTCTTATTTCAGACTGCTCTTTCATACCTTTGACTTAAGTCTCTGGCTTACCTTAGTTAGAAGACAGAAACATGGATTAATAAATCAGTCAATTTAGCTGGAAGAATTGTTTCCACGTGAACTGTAAACTGCACTGTTAGCTGCTATTAGCTTCTGTTGGGCTAATGAGTTGGGCTAACAAGTTATACATCTTTTTTCTCTCATCTGATTTGGAGAAACACATTAATAGATGTAAACTCACACTGGGATATTTATACAGTCTCCCCCTCTGGCTATCTGCTCTCTGGCACTCATTCTTCAGGGGGCCGAGCTAAGGTTTCAGTGGCTGAAACCCTACCAACCCACCACGGAACTTTTAACTTTTCAGTGGCTGAAATCCATCTCAATTTTATTCTCTCTTCTCACATTATTAATGCCCTAAAGATTGAAGGAAAATGTGGTTGTTAAATTACAAATGAACAAACGGTATGTTTTATAGCTCCATTGTTTGTTTAGGAGGCATAAAAAATTATTAAGGTCCTGTGTATACTCTATATATATTGCACCGTATAGCCAGCTTTGCTTTAATTGAGTAATTGGAAATAAGCAGAAACCAAGCAACAACGTTGTTCTTCTATGGACAAATTACTTTCAATTGGTAGGCTTTTCCGGCAAGTAGTATTTACATCCCCTCCGGCAGAAAAGCGGCAATGTTTGGTAGCATTTATTTTCATTCTGCCCTACGCTTCCTTTCAAGGATACTTTTTGTCCTTTCAGTCCATCTCACTGCTTTGTAAATGCTCTTCAAAGATACAGATTTAAAGGTAGAGATCTGAACTGATGGGACCACACAGAGTCGAGTTCTGATTGGCCCCCAGAGATAGCATGGAATCAAGGGCAGCTGTGTTAGCTGAGACCCGTGTTAAGACCGAAAAACATAGGATGCACAAAAAATGTAATAACACGCTTTTAACCTTGGCCTGTAATAAGTGCATGAAAGAACAACAAAAACAAAAACATGCAGCATGGAGACGGGTGATAAAAGAATACAATTGTTTGAACGTTGTCCTGCTGACATGTAACAAGTTCTCTGTGTTGCTACAATGTCATGGCAACAGGACAACGTTGCTTTAGGTCATGTGTCAGGCTCCCTAGACAGTGGTGGCCAGCGCGCTGCGGCCCATCCCTCCTGAGGTTACAAAAGGCCACCCTGACAGGGTGAGTCTGACCGTGCCACACTCTCTCTTTTTTTCCGAACGAGCCTGAATTTGACTCCCTCCCGGCCCGAGAGGTTACGGCCGAAGTCGCAGACAGATTGTGGCGAGGAGCACGCTTGGGTCCCCGACCCTTCTGTGGAGGTACCTCCAGTGACACAACCACTTCCCCCTGTGAGTGGAGATAGAACAGAGCTGCAGTGCAGTCTGCAAGGTGCAGTCATCATGTGCTAGGAGTTTCACATTCAACTCAAATGACTGAAATCTGTTTACCCAGTCCCAGCACTGTTAATTCACATCTGCAGACTGAGAGGCTGGACGGGATGACTGGCAACAAACCCCATTAGCTTGTGTTATTTTTACACTCTCACACTCTAGTCCAGTGGCTTATCCCCTTTTTTGTTCATTATGTTTATAAGAAAAGTGGTTACAAGTTTGTGGCTGCAGGCATAGCCAGTTAATTACTTTGGTGGTTTGCTGAGTAGCAGGAATAAATACATGAACAAGCATGCATGTTAAGAAGCAGTAAAAAATGAAACAATCTCCCTCACTAGCATATGATCATGTCCGACTTCAGACCCAGGGGTGAAACCCCCAACAGCACAAAGCCAAGAGCAGGTGATTAGTTGACCACACAAAATGGTTGATTTCGCTATCTACCACAGAGAGTAGAAGGAGGTGCCTGGTCTCATGACTTTGCTAAGTCCCTCACTGCCGAGGGTTCAGGGACTGGAAATAATAGGTTCCAGAGACAGCATTGTGAGATGCTTTGCAATTACCTGGGATGGAAAATGAAATGGATAATCCATAGGGTAGAAAATAAATATGTTTCTGACCAATTTTTTTTTTTTATAGCTTGCATATTTGATACAACTTTTTCCTTTTTTTTTTACCGTAATTTTTTTTTTTCTGCCACTAAAAGGCCAAAAGACAAATGAAGACCAAAAGTCTGGAGGCACTGGAAATAGCCACATATCTGTGCTTTGGAGGATGATTTAATGAAGCAGATTCCTGATGTAAATTAGCTGTGTTTTAACGATGTGCTGGCTTTTCAGAGGGGAAATGCATGATTAGGCGGGGTCATTCTTCAGTGGGTTTCTGAATGGACATCAATGCGAATTATGAGACAGCCTGAAAAGCATCAGATTTTACACCATTTCAGGAAAGCAGACAGGGGCTGAAATTATCTGCAATTCATGCAGATTCATGCGGAGGCGAACTGAAAAAACCTGCGCTGAAATTACATCTTGCTGCTCATCTATTTCTGTTTTATTTTATTGCTTTT
>JAOVYW010004758.1:0-24487 GCA_025775045.1 Hiodon tergisus | reverse complement strand
CTATACCCCCAAATATGAGATGTCAATAAACCAAGACTGAAAAAATACACATTCAAGTAATTACATTCTTTAGTCCAGCAACTGAATGAGACTATATTATAATAACAATCCTGAATTATAAAATAACAATTTTGATTTTAGAGGAACTCAGACACCTAATTAGCAGCTTTATCATCATATTTTGATATATACATCCCACAGGCCCCACATAACAACGATGGTGAGAAAAAAACGAACTGTGTCACTGTCATGGGACACCCACATGACCCCCTCACCTTGTTTGGAACCACTCCCCACCCAGTTCAACATATGGCACAGGGAATATGCTTACAAAAGCTTACAAAATTCTGTGTTCAGTAAGATTACAATACATTGACATATCAATATCAAATATCAAACACCGTAATTCATAAAATGGATAATGTGAACAGTGACCTGTTGTTACGTCTGGGCCCTAATCCCATCACACTGCAGCCCCACCGACTTTGTGGCCAGTGGTGTCTGTCCTCTTAAACACCCATCTCACGAGTGGTAAGTCTGGCAAAAACACTAAGAAAATTGAGATTCACAGCTCATGGCATGACCAAGATGACACTCACAGCACTACAGAGGACTGAACAACACTCAAAAAATAAAACATAAATAGCACAAAAACAGACACACACAACAGCAAATTAGAACAGAATAGACATCTGTGTCCCAGCCAATAGCTCTCTCGACTGGCCAAGTACACAAAGACATACACAGTACAACACACAACAACATTCGCTGGGCTAAAGCCAAGGGGAGTGGTCATCTCACCTGGTTCGTCTGACCGCTGGCCTCTTCTACTTTGCAACCTGGGGAGTCCAACATAGCTTGGTACAAAACAATGCAGTGCAGACAGTATAGTTTCAGAAAACAACAACTGTCCTGGTGGAACATGATGATACAATTGAAGTTATGTTGTGTTGAAAGTGATTTAAGTGGTGCTCCTCCCGTACTGCCGGTGTTCCTGGTCACAGTGAGGCATTATCAAGAACGATGGCAGATGACTGGAAGGACTTGCGATAGCGCTCCTTGTGACACCGTGGTATGATCAGTCTAGCACCTATGGTGTGCCGCTTTTCCACAACCACGGAGGGGGTGGAAATAATGGTCTGCAGTTTGGAAAGTGACCTCTGTTTGGCCTGCAGTTTTGGAGAGTTACCTCTGCCACCTCCTCCAGGGTGCCAAGGTTAGACCCCAGCACAGAGCTGGCCTTCCTATCAGTTTGTTGATCCGGTTTGCGTCACCCACCTTGATGCTGGCGCCCCAGCACACCACAGCGTAGAATATGCATTTCACTACATTTGTTGGGTTTAAGTGAACCAGTGCCCTCTCATTTCAAGAGATTAAGGACAGTTTGTCCGGAAAAGGTTTGTATTCTGTATTCATATAAACAACAATTTTCAGACTGTGATGTTAAAGTTTTAATTGTCCAGCATTGGATCCGACACGGTTCTGTCAGAATGCATCACCATGTTTTTCAGTAATATAGCTTCATGGCTGCAGGGATTTTTCCACCCTAACAGTGAAAGCACAGGGTTTTATTCGGTGATTATGTTCATTTGCGAGGTGAAACCAGCTCATCTGAGCTTTGGCTGGCAGAAACCGTCCATAATTGGCATGTTTACACCTTCCATACTCCTTCGATCTTCATGGCTGCTGCTGCCCAAACACTGCCTTCTGATTGGTCAATCTGATCAAGGTGCTTAAAGGACAGTATTTTAATTTTTTTTACACAAAAGTATATCTTGGTATGTTATAGAGGATATTTTTACTGTTTGTAGCTTTATGTTATATACCTCTAACACTTAAAGACAAAAGCCTGTTATTGAATATAAAAAAAATATATGAAAAGTGCTTGTTTCTATACCCGCGATTCACCCCTCCTGTCCCTCACACCCAGTCCATTGCATTCAGCCAAGCAGTGTATTTTCTGTAATGTGTGACCCTGGCATCTCACTGGGAGAGGAAGAGTCAATGCCCTGCTGTGGGCTGGAAAACGCATCGGGAACTGGGCCTGAGACTAGGTCCCAGGTAAGCAAGGTACTTCACAAATGTTTGAAGGTACTTAACAGAAGCAGCTGTTCAAATTGGGAAAAGGGTCAAATTGCCAACTCGATGAAGATCCACTCTGAATAAATATGACTGCCCGGCAAGTACATATTCCTACTACTAGTTACAATCGTGGCAGAGAGATGGGAAACTTCCAAATTTTCAATGATGAAAAGCTCCTCTTTATTTGAATATCGCAAACTCCAAAAAGGGGAAGAGAGCAGACTCTCTGGGAAGAAAAAAGGGGAAATGAATTTATTGGCGAAATAAAGGGTTTACTATGGCAGGCAAGTCCAGCATCCACGAGCACATTTCGTTTCCCATGCATAACATATTAGCCGCTGCACTGATTTCATATGCTGCCGCGTTTCAAAAAGCAGAACGGATCTAAAAAAGTTATTTTGCAGCAAATGGAGAAGGCAACTAGACCTTCGCTGCGTGGCGCTTCATGGAACTAATCTAATGTAGAATTTTTTTTTTTTTTAATAAGCACGTCAGGAATTTTTGACTGCGTTTTATCGTTTATTTACTCTTTCTGGAGCCTGGAAGAATGAGGTAAGTTTCTAGGAGACGGTAAACAACCTTCATGGAAAAAAAAAAGATGTGACATGTCAATGGGCTGCAAGGTACATACATCTGCGTCTGTGTCATGAGTGGTTTTGGGAGTAGTAGAGTTTATGATTTTTCTGGAGCAAAAGATATCCACCGAACATGGGAGGCTGTCCCAGTCCAACTCAGTGACCCTGGACGTTGAGCTTAAAGGGTAAAGTATTCCGTTTTTAAAATGTTCGGTACATTCAAAACTATTGGTGACAATGAGACCACAAAGTTACGCAAACAAGTGAGATCTAAATCAATAACATACTGGTACTACTGTGTTACATTTGTTCAACATTTTTAATTGAAACAGCTGAAATGCCTGCTGGGTTAAATCAATTACACAAACGTTATTGGGAAAGCAGTGTGCTTCCAAGAGGGGTAGGGGTGTAGTTTTTAAGTAGCTTGAATAGTCCTATAACCTCTGCAAGAAGACGAAAAAACACGGAATTAAATCGAATAGAAAAGCTTTTGGGAAGTCTGTGATTACATGAGGGTTTTGATTTGCAGTTCCGCTCCTGAACCCGATGGCTTGTACGTTTCACAAGTCTTAATTAATTCATTTCTCTCCCAAGTGAATTCAGCAAGCTTGGCTGCTATTTAACCAGACACACCACCAGACGCGCACGCGCACACACACACACACACACACGTGCTCACACACACACGCACACAAACACACACACACACAGACACACACAGAAATCCAACAATTAAACGCTGCTTGATTTGAGATTCATCTATTTTTATTTTCTGCCTTTTCTAATTCACTTCAGTCCTTAATTCAATTGACTCCCAAGCACCCTGAGCATAAAGATCAGACCAGATGACGGGTGCGACGTTATCGCAATGTTTCTTTAAACTTGTTGTGCAGTTGACACGTTGCCGTGGCAACATTGAGAGAATTCAAAGGACCGCTTGTTTCCATTTTCTACTTTGATCTCACACATTTATAGCTAGGTCCACGCTAGCTTGGTTGGGGGAGCATTTTTTGAGATTTAAGCAATTGAAACCCCTCCAATAAGAGGTGGGAGGGGTTTTATCAGTAGAGTATTTGTAATGCATGGGAGATGTGTCGGGTTGTCAATGGAAATAAGTGCTTGGGACTGTTGTAAAGAAGATGGACAGTGGCTCTATGTAATCCAGTCTTGTCCCTTGCCTTTGTTCACAGTTAGGAGGAAAAGGTTACATCCACCATGTGCTATAGCAGCCTGTAATTTTACAAACTGGCTCAGATTGTGTGGATGAAGCCCAGCAATAATGAGCAAGACATTTTCACGCATCCCAAACAAGTGGGCGTTGGCTAACTTCCCATAACTGTCGGGGACAAGCTTTTTTCTTTGTTCCCATCGGAAAAGGTGGGAAAAGAAACAGACTGGGCCTGAGCACTCCACAGGCCTTGGCTATGCCGGGATACTTAGCTTCAATCACAAACACCATATATGGGCAGTTTGTCGGGCCGCATTAGAAGTGAAGAAAAACAGCTTTGTCGAGGCACGTTTTTTACTAGCCAACTATCGTGTTTAATTTGCAGCTAATTGTGATTACCTCAATCTTTCAGACACAGGCAGCAGCAACAGACTCGTAGTCAAACAAAAAGCAGGTGCCAAAACGGACAATCATGATTGAGGAACGCTTCCCAACAGAACACACTGTCAGATGGATGACAGAACAAACAATGGTTACACTGGGGTTTTATGAAGGATGTATAACTGCCTCTGAGCACATTTCAAAGGATTTCAAAGGCGGTAAAAAACTGCCTCGTGAGTGTACCTCGGTGAGGCAGTGGTTTGTTTTGGATGGTCTTTCAGGATTTGTTTGAACATTGTGACAGATATAGAACCAATAAAAAATAACGCATCTAATCCACTCTGGTCATCCCACAATGCGACTAATGTGCTAATGTGCTTACTTTAATTTTGTTTTCAAGCTCTGAGGATGGGGATAGTATTCACTTTTCCAAGGATAAATACAAATCAAAATTCAATATATCTTTCACTTCTAAATGCAGTTAAGAGACATTATTATTAAAATAATACTGCAGGTTGAAATTGTTGAATAATGTCTATTTAAAATAGCCTCCCTGTGGTGCATAGAGTACCATAAATCCTTTTATAGAAAACAGTTAATCAGGCTGATTGAACAGTCTTTTTCCTCAAAAGACTCTCCTTGCATCTTAGAAACAGGACAGAAAGGACCGTGTTTAAAAGCCGTTTTGAGCTGTAGGGTTCTGTCAGATTTATCTTATTTGCAAAGGCATTAACAACACCAGTGTCCTTACTGATATAACTCCTAAGAATAGTATAATCTTGAAAGTAATAAGTTTATTATCAGGATAAGGAGTAGAGCGACTCCATACTGGCAGGTATATATGGATATGCATTGACTGCCTATTTAGGGTGGGATACTTGTAAACAGGCCTCCATCTTTGTCTTGGTAGACTTACATCTTCTCTAGTTAGATGAATCTCTATTCTGCCAAATATACGAGTGATAATTAGACACATCACTACTCTTGTGGCAGAGGAATTCTACCAAAGCAGTACAATTGCCCATGTTCTATCTTGAGTAGTAGCAATCTAGCAGCTTACTTTTTTCTAAATACTTAGCAATAAAGACCTTGTGGTTTCTCACTGTGTTGGCTAGCTATGATTTTATTAATTTTCTTTACTTTTTTACCTGTTTGTATCCACCTGTCATAAGCCACTCAGCAGCAACTAAATGAATACAAAGTAAATGCAAATGTACAGGGACAAATAACCGTGAGGCCCAGTGTTTATCTGAAAAGCGTCTTTCTGGGCCTTGGCACAGATATATTAAATTGAAAATATGGCTCTGCCTGCAGGGCGGATGAATGGAAGTTCTGGGATCACCGGGGTTGAAAGTCGGAATGAATGAAACGCATCAGCTTTTCTGAGAACCTCGCTTTTTTATTTTGTGATGTTGCAGCAGGGGGGCTAAAGACTCAATCGAGGGGAGGTGAAATGCAAAAGAAACACGTATCTCAAATAGATTTGGCCAGATGTAACCCCCCTTTCGCAATTCCTTTGGAGAGAGTCCAACCCTTGCAGCAGGTTTAGTTAGCGTCTCCTGCAACCTCTGGTCCCCTTTGAGTTTACGAATGTCTCAGCACCAGTATTACTTAGGTAGAGTATGATATTGAAGCTAGCCTTTCCTCCACAGTTGAGTTTTAATTATGTACCCCGTGGGTTTCACCAGGAGGCTTTGATTCCTCGACTGGAACAATTGGAGTGTGGGTGGGTGTGATACCTCACCAGGGGGAAGAGTCGCGCCTCAACGCTCATAACACCTCTGCTGAAGGTGCCCGAATCACAATTGGCTAACTGATTTGAAGGCAGTCGGACTGCAGGTAGGAATCGTGCTGGGTCTGTTGAGGCGCACCGAATCACAATTGGCTAAGTCATTTGAAGGCAGTTGGTCTGCAGGTAGGAATCATGCTGGGTCTGTCAAGATTTATTTGGGTTGTGTTTGACAGGTTTCATGTTACACACAATGACCAGGGTAGGGGTCATGACCGGAGTTCCCAGATGGCGTGGATAAATTATGACATGGAAATGAAACCAACATTGATTAAAACCTTTTAATCTATACGACACTGAGCATGTGCAGCAGAATGAAGCCTGTAATCAGAAGTATACTATGCACTGAAAGTTCCTGATAATATTTCAGAGAAATAAGCACCCACCTTATAATCAGAGTAAAATATTTCCAGGTAGACTGAGCAGGTAGTCGGAATCAAAAGTAAAAATCAGAAGAACAATCACTGAATAAAGACACGGGATCCAAAAACTCCCTGAGTCTTGTTCTTTCACATCACACATGGTTTATCCTGCCAACATGGAAGCTACACCATGAATGCATGCTACAAAAGAAAGTGTTGCCTGTTCCAACAAAAAAGACAGTAAAAATTAGCTAAAGTACAGTTATGGCAAATGACACCAAACATTGGTTACATCCATTTTCAATCCATTTTAGCCTGTTTTTTTATTTTATTTTTTATTTTTAAATAATAGTAAAAAAAATATAATAATAAAAGTATACTTTGATTGAAGTGTGACCATTGCGTCATTATGCTGCACTGGTGAAATGTAAGATTCTGATGAGCGTTTTTATTCATAACACTTTTCCTGTCCAATCTACAATGCACAATAGAGATAAAGGCAGACAAAGTTAAAAAGAAGTGATGGAGCAAGGATTGGGGTAAAGGAATGAGGACGAGACAGGACAACCCAGGTGCAGTGGCATCTGGTGTTCTCTGGCTGTTTCTCCACTTGGGCAGCCAGGGAACACCAGCTGCGAGGATTTGCAGGTTCACAGAAAAGCCAAACAGCGGCCAATCCCTTTAAACCCACGCTGAGCAGCGGCACTGGGTGCGCACGCAGAACCTGCATCAAACACCAACACCCCACTCCGTGGTCAATTAAACCCACCCTTACTTACCCTCCAAGGTTATACCACAACATTTTACAGCTGGTTAGGGTATATTAATGAAACAAGACAGGGTTTAGTATTGATTTGTTCAACCTTATTTGCAGGCTTTGTTTTCAGTGTTTCAGAGCATGTGCTAGTGTACGTTTGTATAAAAGGTAACAGAAGACTCCTATACTATTTGATAACGTGAGCTGCAAATGCAGGACTTGGATCCGAATGGGAGGAATAAGAGAGTTTCAGACGGTAAATTTGCACCGGTTTCATGGCAACCTGAAAGAACAGGTGGGCTTCATTCATGAGCAGAACAGCAAAAGCAAAATGTTGTATTGGGGGTTGCCTTTAAAGTCAGATCACATTAGGAAACAAAAGCACTATTAAACTCTTTATGTGTCTAGCGGTTGTGGCTTGAAACTACAATGACTGTAATAGATGGACATTTTCACTACAGCAAAATTACACACGAGTTATACGAGGCAAATTGCTCTAATTGCACAGTGCTGTCTTAAGTTCTCACCTGTTAAGGAATTTTTAAATCTTTTGTTGTCATCCACCCCGCTTCCTATAATTATATTGGTTTGGCATTGACTGTTTCCTGCCAGTTTCAGATGCCTGGCACATTTCAAACACGCCTGTTTTACTGTTTGCTAAAAGTCGGCGTGCAAAAAAAAAACACCCAAATTAGAAATTTCTTTAAAAGTTTCCTGGTTGAACTCTCTGTGATGTGAATCAAGTCATTCACACGAGACATGAGAAGGACGTGCTTTTGTATTGTGCACTCTTCATCCGCTCGCCTTTGTCTGGCGAGATAAAAAAGTTGTCATATCAATGAAAGTATGTTTTGGCACTGTTTCTTCTTTTCTTTCGCTTGTTTGAGACATGCATGCAAGATTTTACCCCATCGCGTCATCTTAAAGATTTCTAACCAACCTTGAACTGATTTTGTTTTTCTCTTTCTACTGCATGAAATGGTAATAAACTGCTGAATAGGTTGTGATTGATCATTTTCATGCCTCGTCTTTGCATGTTTAAACAGATTATTATCACAGCTGGCATATTTGGTTCACACTTTGCAGCGACTGATTGTCTCGAAAGAGCATGCCGTGAAATATACAATTTTTTCACCACCATTGCGGGCATGTGATTAGTGTCCACAGGAATTAAACACGGAAATTCAGCACATGAAAATGAAACATCTGAATGGGTCTCAAAAACATTTTTCCTCCGCCGTGTCTATACCTAAACCCGAAGAGGAATGCAGAAAGTCATGCTACGTATCACTAGCAAAGGGCTACATATGCACATTCCAGACGATTCTGGGATGAGTCGATTTCCATTTTATTGTCTGGGAAGTCGCCTTCGAAGGTTACACACTTTTCTTCTGGGTGAAGTATGAGAAAGGTCAAACCATGTGGCTGACCTGCGCTGTGAATCCATCTCATCTGAGTTTCAGCGACTGGAGAAAACGGAGAAAAACAAAAGGGGTGTGGAATTTTTATGTTTAATTTCCCTATGAACACATTCCTGATTAATGTACTTAGTAAGTATGATCACCTACGTAGTTGCGTCACTTGCTGACTCAATCGTAATTTTTTGGAAAAACCTTATCCTGATTATTATTGCTTTCATTATGGCTGGCCATTCTATGACCTTATTTACATTGGTGCTTCAATGGATCAGTTTCTTCAGGAGTTGACATGGGGACGATTGCAGAAATTTGTGTGTCAGTTCAACAGACCCTTTCGCTGATCCTATATACTAGAATGTGTTTCTATGCTGCCCAGTGCCCATACCCAAACTCACTCCGGTCAGAACCTCCAGCCTCCTTTGGCCCTGGGGTCGAATTTCCCTGAGGCCTGAATATAAGAATTGATTTACCGTTCAAACCTTCAAACCGTTAGAAGGTGGCTCAGGACCCCTAAGTCCCCGTAGAAGCTGACTTCTCTCCACTGTTGAGAAACACTCAGCTTCCTGTCCGGGTCGTTTCCCGCCATGCACTATAGAGTACCCGTCAAACAATCAGTCCCAGCTGTTAGCGGGAGAGTGGCAACAAAAGCAGCGTTGGAACCACTTTACAACACTTCTGCACTCGTGACATTAAATTACTTGAGCAATTTGAGCAACAGGTATAACGGCGTTTTTTTTTTTTTGGACTTTACCGTTGACTCGTGTAATGGTGCGAATTCCGGTTCAGACAAAAGAGCCTTTTTAAGGTGGTTACCTGTGCAGCTGCCTTGTCCTCAGATGTGCACTCTTCAGATGTGTGTACTCAGTACTCCTCAATGCTTCTCAACTTAAACGCCATCATACTCTAAAGTGAAAGGGGCTAATTACATACAGAGGCATGAGAGCATAATTTGCACTTTCAGCTGCAGTGATCGGCATCTGCATAAATTTCTGTGTGAATACAGCGAGGACGTGTGCCGAGGATAGCTGTGTCAGACCTTTTTGTTTTCTTTAACGTGGGATAATGTGGTTTCATGGGAAATCCATTTGACAAGGTATCAGAAATGACAGATGTAAAATGGTGTTTAGGTTTCAGAAAGCAGTCAATACCTGGCTCAAATGCAACACTGAGGATGTTGCTGTGATATTGCAGCAACATTATAAGAATATTTTCTGTTTCTAAAAGGCTTTTATCCCTTAACCGTAAGAATATGCATCAAGTTCGTGAAAACTGGCGTATTTGCAATCAACGTATACAAAAGGGCTCCTAAAATGAATGAACATTGGGATTTCTTTACCTCAAATCTGAGGAATGTGAGTGTTTACTGTCTTGGTTTGTTTTGCATTTTTGCCAGCATAAGCATTATTCCCCCACTGAAAAGGCTTTTCTGACAGATCATTTATGCCCTTTTCCCACTGTCATTCTTTATTGTACAGTTCTGTGAAGTCCTTTGTTCTGAAATGTTCTGTAGAGTATGCTTGGTTTTCCACTTGTAGCAAGGAAGCGCACTGTATTGAAATAGTCAGAGTGGTGCAGTAAACCTGCACAAATGTAAGCGGTCAGCCCTACTTAATTATTGTCGTCCTTTATCTCTTTATGCAAACGTTTCAGTTTCTATATTTGTGCACTCTGCAATACTTGGGAGTCTTCTTGTTCCAAGGTTAACATCTATCTTTAGAACACTCCTTGAAACACAACAAGCAAACGGTTCACAAATGTGTAAAAAAGGGCAGCAACATAGTTTTATCATTATTATTATTATTATTATTGATATTATTATTATTATTGTTGGTGTTGTTGTGCATGAAACAATAACGATAATATTAAAGTAAGCATTTGGGAAAAGCAAAAAAGTATCGATATGTTCAGCCGGGGGGGAGGCACACAAATTCAACAAAACCATTGCAAACAGTGCATACAGTCAGTTTCGACTGCTTTACCTTGAAGTGCTAAGGTAAAAAAATTTGAAACCGATAAAAGATCCGTATTTAGTTCAGAAATGTATGTTTTTGAATGTGAAATTTCAACAAGAATACAATATGTTAAAATACATTGAATGCATTATAAATGAATGCCTGCTGGTGTCGGCCACCATGAGTGGGGTGACCCCCAGCCTGCACTTCCCCGGCCAGCTTAATGCTTTAATAAATATGAATAAAGTTACACATTGATATTATCTACTTGAAATGTATTTGTCCTTTCTACCTCTTTACTCCTCCATGTTGGGAAACTGTTCCATGACATACGATGAATGAGGTCTTCAGTCTATGAAAAATATGTGTTTAAATACAACCCCAGTCCACCCTGACAGGTTCTTGGAAGGCATCATTTTCCTCTGCTCTGATTTTTTCCCTTTTATTAAATTCCAGAATGATAACCCAGAATCAACCCACTCAACAAATTGGAAGAAAAAAAGTCTTTTGACAGATTACTATGTAGTTCCTTGCATTAGAAGGTAAGAAAAACTATTCTACAGAGACAGAAACTTTTATCTAACTCCCACCACTGGCAGAGCCCGGTAAAGATAATTAATAGAGAACATGGCAGAACCCTAATTTCTCATAAGACGCGCTCATGTAAATTTATTTAATTTGACTCTACAGTTTTGAAAGCATCCATGATCAGATTTTAATTTGATTCGAAGGCATTTTTGCTCAGTTTTCCCGGCACAGTTCTAATCAATTTTCTTTCTTTTTTAGACCTCCTTTCTTTTCAGCTCATCCCTGAGAAAGTCATTTCTCTGATAATAGAACCATCAGGGTCCCGTCAGGTCTGAGGGCCGCGAGTGCCGACGTTCGCCCTGAATAAATCAGCGGGGAGAACGTTTGAATGAAACCAGCGGCTAAGGGGACTTTCTGTGGACGGGTGGAGCTGACGTCCCCGAGGGAGGGCGCTGCGGGTGCTTGGAGAGCTCAGAGGTGGGCTCCACCTTAAACAGGGACCTGTACCGTGCCTCCACTGCGCTTATCGCACGCCCGTCGCATGGAAGCGAGAGGTTTGTGAAGACACTGTGCAGAGCCTTTCTGTTGCTACGAGTAAATCATCAAAATCACCGAATGATGTAGGAAGACCAGTTAATACGACGGTTTAGGATAACCCGTTGCAAGGATAACACTGTATAACAACAAGCACCTGCATATTTTAAACAGGCCTATCAGTCGCTGTGGGAGAAACACTGAATCGGAACCTGAGGCGGGCGCGTTGTTTTCCTGTTTTCATAAATGTTTTAATCCGAGATCCGATCCCTTCCGATAAAAATATAATACAAGATTTTAACGTAGGACGATAGTCCCTAGCCCAAAAAATGTCCACTCCCAGCTTCCATGTTGGAGCTTTTTTATTTTTTATTCTCTTGGTCTTTAGGCTAGGCACTAAAGCGTAAACTGTAAAATTGCTTGGTAAATTATTTAAGCAAACCGATTTGCTTAAAAAGAGGAAGAGCCAGGATTCTTTCTCAGAACCAAGACCTTGGAGATTAGAAAACTCAAAACCTGAGACTGGCAGAGACGTTTTTTTGGCAAAAGTCAGATTTTTGTGTGTTTTGTTCCCTCTTTGATGTAAAAGGTAAGGGCCGGGGTTGAATCACAATTCCCATCTTAGAAGCTGAGATCAGGCATTCCCATAGCCCTAAGATATATCTGAGAAAGATTAGTAAAGATGAGAGGCTGGTGACGATGGGAATTAAACCATTTACACAGGGTAGCGTTTCTCTGGTGGCCTTCTCTCTGTTCACAGCCTCCTTCAGCTCAGTTCCGTGACAGTGGACGTGCTTTTCATTTGTGTTAACGTCAATCTGGGATGGTACCTGGGAAAAAGGAATCCATCAATAGGGAGGATATTGCACACACTCTCTTAGCAGAGTACACCAATGATTTACATTATTATTATTTTTTTATTATGTATTTAAAATGATATCTTATTTCAAAGCCCAGCTCCTTATTGAGGATCCCATGCTGGGAACGTCCTGGGAAAGAGAATAACTCGCAGATCTTCCCCTGTGCGCTCGCTTTCTCTCTCTCTCCTCCTCTGGGATTATCCCGGGACTTTCTCCTTGCAATACCCTCAGTATGTTGTACTTGATGTGTTCGTGACTCTTGTAGTGCCCCCCACAGGAGGGGCACGGTAGTTCATTACAACTTTTGACCTCTGAGCGCCATTGCATGCTAGGGGATGGGGGGTGCCACGGGGATGACCATAAGCTGCCTGTCCTACGCTTAAGAGAACTGACAAGACCAATTAGAAAAGCGGAGAAATATTGAAGGAAGAAATAGGACTAAATACTAATGAAGGAAAATGACTTCTTGATATCTTCTTGTGACCACAAAAACAGAAACAACCCAAATTATTTTTTCTTCTGCGAGATACTTGCTGCATCCTCCATTTTTGTTGCCAACCTGACTGATGTTCGAAAATACTTATCAGAGTATTTTGTTGCTTGATCTACGTGCATTCCGACTCCCGCTTGCCGCGATAGCCATCCAGACTATGGATCTTTCCTCTCTTGGTCTTTTCAGAAGATTGTTATCAGCGTGATTGAATGGGGAGGATTAAGAGACCCATTAGGCAGGGTTTTGCTTACGGAAGGGAAGCGGAGCGTCAGTCGACCAGCGTTGCCAGGGTCCAGAGCACTAAGGAAGAGGCGGAGAGCTGTTTGCATTCGTAGGGTTCAGCCTGCCCTGCACCTGGAGGAATGGAAGGGGGGTGGGGTGCCCAGACGGCTGGCGTTCCACCTCTTAGTGCCAGGAGACTCTGATGGAGAGCACTCAACCCAGGGCCGGGGTCTTTACTCGTTACCCAGCCTATCAGCATGGCAAATAGGAGTGATGAACCAGTCTGACCACCCCCCCCCCCCCCGCTCCCCATTACTACACACACACACTCGCAAACAACCACGTCTGCATGCACGCACACAGACACACTTTCCCCTGACAGGTATGGCTCCGTTCAGACAGAGCAGCACGCGGCTAGGATATTCAAGGGAAAAAGGTTCACAGGGCGGTACGGTCCAGAGTATGGACAACCCTGCAGTCACCTATGTCTCCACTTACGAAATAACGAAAGTCATAAACTGAGAATTTGCATTCTTTTTAGTCTCTTCTTTCTACTATATGTATTCATTCAGCTCCTTTTTTTATACAAAGACTGAGGCTTTATCACATCTGTTTCGTTTATAATGACTGTTTAGGAGAAACAAACAAACTCGGTCAGCATATCTCCTTCTTTCTGGTTCTCTGTCTCCATATCTGCTTCTCTATGTCCCCATCTTTCTTTCTCTCTGAATCTCTGTCCCCATATCTCCTTTTCTCTTAACTCTCTGTCTCTATCTCACCATCTCTCTGACCCTCTGTCCCAATCTCCCCCTCGCTCTGTCGCTGATGTGAATCGCCAATGTCTGTTTAGTTCTTCACTTAATGATGATTGCAGACTGGTACAGGCTTAATTCCGTGGGAACGGCAGCTGAAATGAGCTCCATGCAAACACCTACGGCACAGGAATCTCCAGGCCCTCCAAAGAAGGTCTGCATGCTCGGTTCAGGGAGGAACACAAAGCTGATTTCAGCTGATACATTATTCTGAGGTGAGTGGTGGTGCCACGTTTCAGGAATGGGAACCAAGGAATGTCTAGGGTTGAGATATAGGCATTATATTCATTTTAGCACCCCTCATATGCTCCCATTGCTAAAGTAGTGGAATAGTTAAAGAACAGTGCTAAGTTAAATGGCAAAAACTGGGCCTTGTGGACTTACGAAGTGAGGTTTAACCCAACAGCAGGTTATTATGCTGTAATTCTAACCAGGTGCAATAACTAGATTCGTTTTGTTTACAGTTCTTGTCATTGGAATGTGTCAAAATACATATACCAAAATAAAAGGAAAGTTATTGGCAGGGCTACAAGAGGGAGACAAAAACATGAAAGAAAATGTTTGTTTTTTTTCTTCAGTTTTGCACATGTGGTGGTTTGGATTATATGAATGTAAAATGTAATGCATGGGTCTTTGTTTTCAGTTTAGCCAAATTAGTGCTCTTGCCTCTGTGAGTGCCCATGAAGACCCTTGTGTATGGGTAAACTCCCTGTCTGAAATAAATACACAGACAGACATGGTACTGCTAACCTTTCTCCAGAGAGTGACAGGATGATGGGTTCCCATAGGAACCCCTACATTTATAGGGTTGCAGCATTATGTGAAACTATAGTCACAAAACGCCGGAATGAGATTGTGGAAGAATAAATTCCATCCGGAGATAAGATAATGAGGATCATTTAGAATTTTGCAGGGAGTTATTAGTGAGAATATTTAGCTTACAGCAATTCCTGCCTACTTAAACAGGTGTTTAGCAGAATTATGCCTTTATAAAAATCAAAATAATTGTTGCAAAGATACTGTTATATACCTAAGAACAGGACAAGTGAGGCCTCTGTGTTTAAATATGATCATCTGCAAGGATCCATCGACTGCTGAGACTGGCTGCACACATATCCACTGCCAAAGCTCTGCACTCCCACACCCAGCCTGCACTGGTGGTGATGTCATCATGAGGTCAGAGTGCCCCAGGAACACTGGGAAATGCTTCGTGTTTAAACCTCTGATCCTTAAAATACCTCACGCCTTTGATAAATGAATTACAGTCCATCCAAAAGTTCATACCGCAGTTCATTCCGGAAATATCTTTCAGAAATGTGATGGCCAACCATAAAGGAAAGGTAATTTATGGTGCTTATCAGACTATGATTAGACTTTTTCAGGATGGTGAAATATCTATTCCTAGAGCAGTCAGGACTGATCTTTTATTTCTTTTTTTGACAAATTTACTTCGGTTGAAAATGGCTCCCCCCTCCTTGAAAGAGGGGACTGGGGTAATGAGGTGTAATTGTCACTGCAGCAGGCTTCTTTCTATCCCCTGTCATTTCCTCTGTCTTTCCCCACTCGGCATGGAAAGGGAGAGAAGAAGAAGGACCCTCTGGGCCCTTTTCCCTTTCACTCGCCGTTTCGCAGGGGTGCCCGTCATGCCACCCGTCTGTCGGCCTGTTTCTCCAGCCTGTCCTCCCCCACGCTGCCCCTCTGCTCTCTCCCTACCCGCTGCCGCAGTCTCGCGCTTCACGCTCTCCCTTCCGTTTCTGCTTCTGGGAGACGAGGGAAGGCGCCAATCTGGTTCCAATGCCGTCACCTCAGCAACAAACCTTTTGCCTGATCGCTATCACCTAGCCTTTTAGGTTTCATCCATAAACACAGGCTCTGAGAATGCCACACAAGCAGTTATGCATTAAACTCCACGCATAACGTTAATATTTAAAGAAATTAACTGCAAGCCCTTATCCACCTGGATTTGTTACTTTGTAGCGAGATTTTTTTTTTTCCATGAGAAAAAAATTACTTTGTAGTTTATACAGTGTAAAAAAGACAGTTCAGCGTTTAATGCTGTTCGGTTTCTGAGTGTTTTGTTAATAAACATAGTGTAGAAGTCATAAATCAAGTGTGTATGAATGAAAACACTTGGTTCTATATAAACATTTTAGTGTTTTTAAATGACTACAGCCTGAACACTGATAGTGTTCACCAAAATACGGTCAAAAAGTGTTGCAGTTTTGTCTAGTGTAGATGAGATTTGTCGAATGTGCCAGACTTTTACCAGCTAGTAATCTTGTGCTCTTTTGATAAACATTTCTGTCCAGATTTATTAGGCCCCTGTTTCACGGCCTGGAATCGATCGGGTTAACAGAGGGTAAGCCTATCCGGAGAAAGCCTTCTCCACTTAAAGGAGCTTCATTAGCAAGGGGATATTTTTTGCTTAAATGACTAGGGGAATGGATATTTTTCACAATTTAACTGAAAGCAAGTGTTGTACTTACCTCAAAGTGAGCAGCTGTCTTCCTCCTTTAGGGATTTCACTTTAACAGTCCGATTTCAATGCTAATGATTCCCATAATGCATGATTCTCGTCACCTCTCTGTGTCAACTTTACGCCAACATGTGTGTTTAGCTTGATCTCTCCCAGCTTCTAAAGCTCGTCCCCAGTGTGTAAACCCTGCCTTTGACTGAGGTCGGTCCCAGGGTTTGTTTGCTCTGCAGATTGTATAGTAGCTCTAATCGTTTTCTTAGTGCCTGTGAGTGAAGCGTTTTTTTCAACGGCATGGGAGGATGCGTTTTGTGTTGTGGTCTGAGCATGGGTGTAGCCAGGGTGACGTCAAAAGTCTACAGGTATAACCAGGGTATTGGACTTTAGGCAGGTGCCTGTGTAAGAACAGCTGATGGTTGTGCCCTTGTGGACAGGTCCAGGTTGTGTCATGCATCAGTTGTCGTCCAATGCAGGTGGTGTAGTGCCTCATTTAAAGGGACAAATCCAAGGACGGGCTCGGCTGCAGTAATATCATTTTTTTTAAACTAGAATGTGGCACACAGACTCCTCAGCACTGACAATGCAAAGAGTCTTAAATACTGACATATGGTCATCAACACAGAGGAACAGTACTCAACACGAAGCTATAGTACTCAGCACTGAGACACAGATTCCTAAGCTGTTGGTTTTATTTTTTATTCTTCAACATGTACTCCACAC
Organism: Hiodon tergisus; assembly: GCA_025775045.1. Classification (NCBI taxonomy): domain Eukaryota; kingdom Metazoa; phylum Chordata; class Actinopteri; order Hiodontiformes; family Hiodontidae; genus Hiodon; species Hiodon tergisus. The sequence continues at coordinate 7,361 of JAOVYW010004758.1, read as the reverse complement.
AGACACATAGGCTCTATGGTTCACTGATGGCCCAGCCATCACAGATACAAAAACTCCTGTCACACCTCGTCTACCCCCACCCAACTTACCCAAACACCAACAGTTCCTGGCTCACTCAGATAAATCCCTCAGGTCAAAGGTCAGCTCCTAGTCCTAATCATGTTGGACCACATGATCTGCACATTTCACACTTATTAAACCTAGAGAACCCATCGACACGGTGCAGATAATTAGCATCATTGTAAAACCAATTAATGCCATTTTCCTCTGGGCGCAGGGAGCAGTGATTTAAAGACGGCCAGAAAACCTGCAGGACGACGGCCCCGCTGGCCCAGGATCAGAGCGCCCAGGGTCAGGAAACTGAACTCAGTCAGAACCGTGTCAGCTGGCTTTAATTACATTAGTCTCAACATTAGCACCTTGCCCCTTGTAGATTGACCGTCTGACTGTTTACCCCATATAAGGTCTCTGCGATTCATATCACTGGCCTATTTAAGTGTGTCAGTTAAGAGCCTGTGAGATGTTTTCAAAATATATGTCGGTCTCTTCTTTTTTTTGGCTATTTTTCACAGTTAGAGAGATTCCTCCAATCTACAGACTGTACTGGACCATAACTTGCCACACAAGACTACCCGCACCCACCCCCACCGTTTGTTTTAGTAATGCACCTCCAGGGAGAGGCAAATCTTCTCCACTCCCTTTTAATTTAGGGAGTCTCCGCCAGACACAGAATTATGGGACTGTATGTGAACACACATATTAAAAGTAGGCACATTTTAAGTTGAGTTGAGAGACTATAACTACTGCGTCCTCCTTCTTAGAGATATTGAATCAGAAGTGTATATTGGTTCAAGTCTCTTTTTTTCCCATCGTCAAATGCATTTGGAATTTTTCAAAACTGGAGCATAAAAGCCCTTCTATAGGCCTCATGGCTGTGGACAGAGAACAGTCACAGTAACGGACTACAAAATTGTGACAAGGATGACAATTATCACCATTATCTCCATACATAACTTTCACCCAAATGTTGTATATAATGACAAACGAGCACATCTATGAAAACTGACAGAGTTTGTGCTCAGTTATGGTTGGCTGTTGCGCTGTGCCTTTGAATAGAGAGAATGTCTGATCTCCAACAGGAGAAATAAAAGATTGGAGATTGCTCTGTCTAACTCCCATGTGACCAAACATTGTCTCTCTCCAGGCCTCTCCCTCCCACCAGAATCAAAGATTTCACTAGTGACCCCTGCAGGTGGAGCAGAAACATGAACATTTTCATTTTTCATTTTTAAAGCTTGTGCATATCATAATCCCCCCAACCCGTTCTTCTCTCCTCTTTTACATTCTTACTCCCTCCCCTGCGCTCTTTGTCTCACCCTTGGGAGTCAGAATCCCGCTTATTTGAGGTTAAAATATTTTAAATGAATATTTAACAATCACTTGAAAGCATAAATGCACTGTGCCAAGGCTTGTTATCCAAATTTATATACAGCTCATTAGCATATCCCAGTGGACGTCAGAAATGGAGTTAGTATCATGTTCAACATAATTGCTCGGCACTTGCAAATTAAGTTGCCCTTTCTTTACCAAGCATTTGTGCGACTTACTCTCGTTGTTTGTTTCATGGTTAAATGAAAACACAACATATCAGTATTAATTAATCTGTTGGACGGTTGGACTACTTTCTAGTTATTCCAGAGGAACAAATGGATTCCTGTTTCAGTCTCAAAGGGACTAGATAAAGCTGAATCTACATTTGAACTGGAACTTTGCGAAGGGAATACTATCTCTAACCAGACTAGATTACATTGATTGTGTGCTAGCTTTCAAAACATCAGCTGCACATATGTAGCAATGAAAAATAAAGGGGCCACTGTTTGGAGTAGTGGTAGAAGGTAAGAAAAAAGGTGAGAACAAGCTTTTAGCATTAGCAGGTTTAGCAGGTTTGAAAAGGAGTGAGCTTCGTAATACTTCGTGCAGGAATATTGTCAACTCTGACTTTGAGATAAATGCTGTCTGCTCTCTGGAGGATTTGGAAAATTGGAGCAGTGCTGTTCGGAGCAGTTTCAGCTATGAATCTGAAGATTTTTGTAAAACTCCATACCAGCTTCCTTTCAGAACTGGCATTGGCACGGCACCTTGCTGGCTATGGCTGTGTAACGCCTCAAGATTTAAACAAAAAAAAGGTGGTTTATGAAATGACAATGTTAATACAAAGTAGACGTCACAATAATAAACGTAATCTTCATCCTTCTGTGACGGCAGCCATTGTCATAGTTAAGATACTATAGGTATTGCATCATTCTGTTAACTATGTGGATTTACCATTTGGTAGGGACAGCTTGGCGTGTTTTAATTACTGCGCCTGGTGTGTACAGGGTTGACGCTGTAGGGAATAAAAACGCTATAATCGAGGTATTAGATACGTTAAGAAGGGCAGTGTGATTGTGAGGAGGGTGACTTTCACTGAAATGTCCATGGCATTCACCTCAGCATCCCAAACCTATTTTTAAACCTATTATTTTTAAATCAAAGCGATTATTTAAAAAAAAATTTTTTGGAACTGATATTTCTGCTTCTGTATTTTGGTTGCTCGCCTCAAATATGTCACAAAGCACTGAGAGAACGCTAAAGTTTGATTGTGATCCTCCAACCCACCCATCATTTGACACACTCCAAGCTATGTGCCCTGTGTGGGACTCATTGGAGGTGAGACTGGCCCCTCTGGAAAAAACTGTGCATCCGTCACTCACTCTCTCCTTCCCTCCCTCACTGTCCCGGAAGCTTTACTCACCATCATTACATTTGTTTTGGTTTTTATTCCGTACTTTGTTTTCCTGTTTGTTTTTATAACTCTAGCTCTTTTGACTGCGGAGGGATTAACTTTGGTTCCTTGTGGCCAGTATTTGATTTCATACACTGGCGCCTGTAGTGCTGTAGTAACAGTTTAACATTTAGATTGCATGTTGGGCCGTCAAGGCTAAACTAAACTAAAAATAATCTTTTTCTTTCTAGGCAGAACAGCTTATCATTCCCCCCCTCCCTTTTATTAATATTTGCACAAAAACAACATGAACAGGGTAGAGGTTCTTTATAAAAAGGTGGTTATGACGTTTTCACCACTGCCTGTGTTCACGCTGTCATCGACCCTTCTACACCCACACCCTCCCGTGGCCACCCCATTTACGAACTCCGGACTGTCTGCTTTGTTAATGGTGTCGGAAGCCCCACAGACTGGGCTCCAGTACTCCACTTCAGTTCCCCTGCATTGTGTTATCCAAATGCTGCAGAGAGTGAGTCAGGCTTGGCTCCTGTAAACTAAGATTAGACAGCCCTCCCTACCCCAACATGCTGTTATCTCAGCCTTTAATACGCCAGTGTCTAAACTCTTCACTCTTTACTAATTCCACTCCTACTGCTTCCTCTACATCCGCTAAATGGAGACCACCAAAATAATTGTAAAATCATGTGGATGGATGCAGCACACCCTCTGGTTTCCCCTTCCTTATTAACGGAAGTGCTTCATCTTTGCATTGGTACTTCATGGTCTTGAGGTCCAACACTATTTCTTTCTGAGCCTCTCTGAAGCAGCAGATAATGCAGCTGACGGAAAAGTCGACAATTTACATTCCCAGAAGGCTAATCTGAGCCCTTAAAAGAGTCGGGTTTGGGGACAGGGGTCTCTGTGAAAGATGAAGCTTCAGAAAAATCACATACAATGTTTGGGATGCCAAGCACAATGAGTGCTGGAGCTGGTGGAAGATGCAAGCTCACCTCTGAGTTCTATTCATCTTTCTGCTTGCACAGGCAGCATGTCTCAGCAGACGCCCAGAAACCCTCAGTCATAACAATAGATTGGATTTTCTTTCTTCTCCCTTGTCCGTCTTCTCTCATGGCAATGGGCGTATGCCTGACGAGGGGAATCAATGGAGGGGTGGAGGCGATGCTTATGACGAATGGATGAGCATAGGCCAGACCAGGTTGTCCTGGTTGGAGACTTTGGAAGTCAAGCTCAAGCCTACTTTGGAATATAGCAGAGGTATTCTGAATCCCCCCCCACCTTAAGTTGGGCCGGAAACACAGTAACTTTTATTTGAGTGCTCGGTTGAGGTTCCCTACTAGAGTGACTCACATGGCACGCAATTTTACACCTGAGCAATTTAACCTGCAACTCAACTGACTCAACAGGGATTAGCGTAGGTGGGGGGGTGCTCCGCCCACGGTCACAAGCCCCATGCTCGAACCGTGACAACACATGCTCTGGTGCCACCACATTCTGCTTTGTGGAGGCCTTACTGAAAAGGCTCCACAGGTTGGAGGCTTTTCAGTAAGGGTGGAGGGGTCTTTTATATTCCTACCTTATTTATCAACTTACAACGGCCAACATCAAAGACAGAAATGCTGGAGTAGAGAAACAAGAAATGTGTGAAATGAACCCAAAAATGAATGCATCCAGGTGTTATTGTTACAGGCAGCGAGAATGTGATAAGACATTGACATCTCTGGATCCTACAGTTCTCTGTCCCGGTGTTAATCTTTCTCTGACCTTTCCGTTGAATATCTAGTAAAAGATAAGGGTAATGTGTCTTTTTTTTACAGCACCAACATCAGGGTCACGTTCCCTGGGAATGTATGCACTGTGCACTGGCGAGCACCCTCATTGAGCAAAGGATCCCAGTCGGTCTGAAGAGCTGCCTACATCCAGCAGCTTAGCTGATTTGGTTGCCATGGCAATTGAACCCCAGTACAGACGATGGCAGGTTAACAATGGTGATTAGGAGGCCTGTTCTGAGAACATATGAAAGGTTCTTCAGAATTTCAAAAAAAAAAGAGGAAAAAAAAAACACTGGAACATTTTGAGCCCTGTAAATCCGACGTCTGATAATTACAGCGCATGCAAAGTCTTTAACCACACTTCATCTTTCTGGGCTGACCGCAGAAACCCTCAGTCTTGTGTCAAAACTGTTAGTTAAGGACAAGAAATGATTTGTTGCAATCAATCAGTCAGTCAGGCAAACCATCCGTAAGGTATGGGTACCCACTTTCGCCTTGCCCCTTGCACACTGCTGGAAAGTGCGCTACCATTTGTTTTGTCTGACTTACAATGGACGTGCAGCAGAAAAACAACATGTTTAAATTAAACCCAATGGGGAGGTTCAGCGGGTTCGCTGGAGAGAGAGAGAAAGAGAGAGAAATCTTTTTCTAAATGCAACTTTAATAACCAATTCCACTCGGGGCAAATGAGGCGGAAACCATAGACACCTGGAATGAGATCTCTGCGGAGGGCTTTGCGTCCGCTTCGCGGCCACGTGCCATCGGGTGAAGGCTTTCATGGACTTGCGGAGGGAGGGGGCTGGGCAAGTCCAAGAGAGACGAAAGAGCCAGATTGGACCGTTGTTTCTAAACAGCGTCGATGATTATCAGTTCCATTTCTCCTTGTCAAGGCACCAGCTAATTAAAGCATGTATGTTTTGTCTGTTTCCATGGAGATGTGATACTCCATTACCTCCCTAATAGAATGTTGGTGAGATCTAATGTAGCCGCCTGCTATTTTGCCATGTAGCCACATTATGATAACTAACGTTTTATAGCTCCGAGGCTGCTTCCCCTCAGGGTGTCGCAATTTATTGTTAGTCAGCGGCAGCCTGTTCTTTCACACTTTTAATACACTTCTAAAGACTTTCCTTTCTGTCTTTACTTCCAGCAGAGTTGAATGCAGTCCATTCCTCTTGACAATTTTAACTCTGGATATGAGAAAGCTAGATGCAAGTTAATATGGTTCAGCAAAATGATTCAAGGAAGGAATGTCTCATAGGCTAATAAATGAAAAAGTTTTTTTATCAAAAAAGTGCTGAACTCATTCTGTGACTCGGACACCTGGGTGAGTAGCTCTCGATGACTTTAAGGGGCTGCCATTTTTCACTCAGAACTATTTGGAATGAGCTAACCTCCCATCTCTCTCACTCCCCGGGCTTCCCGGTTCAGCTCCAGCTAGGACAGACAAAGGGGGCGGAGTCTCTAAGGTTGCTCTTGGCGACGGGAAGCTGAGGTGCCCGTCTGTGACATCCTGCTGCCCCTCGGCCGTGGAGGGGGGTCGCTCTGAAATAATAAACCAGGGGAGCAGGGGGAGGGACTGAATGGAGAAACAGTGGGGGGAAGGGTCCAGGTTTCTCTTTAAGCACTTTCTGTTCAAGCCATCCTTTATTCTTTCGGTATGTTCATGAAGACGTATATTGTTAGAATTTACACCCACACAGAAGGCAATCGCATCATTTAAGGAGACGGTGGATGGCCATTCGAGATGACAGAAAGGTCAAATGTTTTTCATTTTCACCGTAAAATATCACGTCGTAAATCATAACACCATAAAATAGTAGTCTTGTAAAGAATAGTCCTAGTGTCATGTCATAGGATGGGAGTTTGTTACATATAGACCACTATAGGATGTCTCTAATTACATAGTGAGATCAACTGTCTAAATACAAATAGGTGCGGAAAAAAATAACCACTTTTTAATAGTTAACGAGTCCTACATAACCTCCACATGTTTCATAAGTCCCTATCAGTTGGAAACAATAAGTGAAATGACAAGGGTTAAAACCACTGTTGATTATGCCTCTTTTTCAGGCTAGATTACAAGGGCAAAAATATATTTTTCCTGAAGCATTCCCTACCACTTTCCAAAGGCACATCACCTGTCTCCCAAAAAGCTTGTCCAGAACTAGTGTGTCAGTAAACAATGTCGGGTAGAAAATTGAGGAAATCAGCCAATGGCCTGGTCACAAGTGGCCGGGTTGCCTTTACTTGGCTTTTGGGGATTTTGTTTCTCAACAAGGAAACAACAGGAATGAGCTCCCCTCTCTTCATCTGCAATGTCATCCTCTTTATAAAAAACAGCAACAAAATGGGACTGAATGCCTTGATTGAACTGCTTACATCCTGCTATTTTTTCCATTTGGAGTGGATTTGGATGGTGGGAGATTGGAATGCAGGGAGTTTGAGGGAAAAGTTTCAGCTTTTGGAGGCGATGAGGCAAGAAGGTGGTATCAGACCAAACACAAAAAGGTCTGGGCCTCTGTCTCTGCGGGCATCCACCCGTGTATGAGTGGAAACGCTCTGTTGAGAGTGCCTGGGGTGTGCACATTGTGCTGCAGAGCGGTCACTCAGTCTCAATACAGTCTTGTTTTTTTAAATATCTTTCTCCATACAGAGTCCTTCTACAGGGAACAGACCACTCACCTTCAGTGTCCTTATACCGGGAACATACCACTCATGTTCAGTGACCATATACAGGGAACATACCACTCATGTTCAGTGATCATATACAGGGAACATACCACTCATGTTCAGTGATCATATAC
>JAOVYW010004757.1:0-12847 GCA_025775045.1 Hiodon tergisus | reverse complement strand
GTCATATCTGAACGGGATGAGAAACTGTGCCTGCTGTTTCGTATAGGGGACCTGAGAGAGAGCCACATGGTGGACGCCAAGATCAGAGCCAAGTTGATCAAATCCAGAGAGACAAAAGAAGGGGAGTTTATCCCACTGGAACAATCAGAGATAAACCTTGGATATGACACGGGTGGGGACAGGTTATTTCTGGTGGAGCCACAGACCATTACGCATGTCATCAATGAGAGCAGTCCCTTCTGGGAAATAGGGGCAGAGTCTTTGAGAAGGGAGAGGTTTGAGATTATCGTCATTTTGGAGGGAATCGTCGAAGCATCAGGTCCTCATATGTTTGCTTCAATTATTTTTAATGAATAATAAAGAATCATTAAAAATGCTTTGATTCTTATGAATACATTATTCATTTTAATGAAATTCAAAAATGCCTTAAAGATTTCAGTCAAGTTTTAAATTTGATTTGTAAAGGTTGTAAAGGATGTATTGTTTCTTTTTTTTCTCTTTGCAGGCATGACCTGCCAGGCCAGGACATCCTATACAGAGGATGAAATTATGTGGGGGCATCGCTTTGAGTCGTGCATGTCCCTGGAAAAGGAAGCTTTTGGGGTGGACTATAGTGTGTTTCACAAGACTTTTGAGGTTCAGACCTCCCCTCTGAGTGCTAAAGAAAGGACTGGAGAAAACGCGACCCACTTCTAGGCCCCTTAACATCTGCCAGGGAACAGTTTTGCACTGAAACTAAGAGTTAATTTAAAGTGTATTAAATAGTTTGATGTAAGGCTGGGCGATAAAACGATAACAATAATTATATATATTATTATATTATTATTTTCCTCGATATAAATATAACAAATGTTCGATAAATGTTCAGTAAAATTAATTAGAATCACTAACCGCCAAATGTCAATCACGTCGCAGGAATAGAGGTATGCATTGCGCAAGTTACATTGCACGGTGAGAGGCCAGCACGTCGTATTGTTTAAAGACTCAGTGGCTGGCAGGCTCATAGTTGGAGCGGAATAAGCGAAATAAGCAAAATGAGCGACACCGAAGAAAGTGCAGTGCCCATGACCAGAACATTGTCGACAAGAAACTGAAGAAAGGTCACTCACTTTATTCAGTGATTACACAACAAGACTCACTTTACTTACAATTCAAATCAATGCAATGACGACAAAGTAATGCGTTTAAGTAAATAAGAAAGGAATGGCGCCGAGGGTATAGAACATGTAAAATATTTAAAAGACGGTGTTAAAAAAGCTATTGGATGATACCTTGTTGACTAAATTTTATTGCCAAGTCAGACATTAGAAAAATCATTTAACATAAAGCACTGAGCTATTCAACGTATTTATTTTCCTTCCCTTTGCAACGGCAAATTATCTAATTAAAAACATACTTTTGATACAGAGCTCACTAATAACAAATTAATATTACCAGTTCAATGGAAAATCGTAAATACATTCATGTTTTGAAATTTCTGATCTTACTGAGCATTCAATGTAGCTGGTATCAGTCTTAGTGTAAAAGACCTTCCCTCTTGACAAATAATTAAGTGACGGTATTAAACCAGCACTCCCCCTTGGTCTTCGAAAAAGACTTGCCACGTGGGTTTGTTAAGCAAATAGTCTAAGAGCAGTAAAAGTACACAGATGCGTAAAGCAACAGAGGTGAACAGAGACCTTAAACTGCAAGAAGCGGAAACAACAGTGGCGTTGGCAAGACGTTAGGCTAAATCTATTAAGATATTTATTTTGTTGAGGAAAAAGGACTGAATTTATCATTAGAATGGTTTTGAATGTTCTACCTCAGATTTGTGAAATAATCCACTGTTTGGCAAGTTTTTGTTATGTTCTGACTATAAAGAATTGTTTTAAACCACAATTACCCGTCTGGTTTCTTCAACTTTCACTCAGGGGCAAAAATCAGACTTTAAACTTGAAAGAAATAATGGTTTTAGATTTACCGTGATAATTCTCGATATCGACTGATATGAATTTTTTTATCGTGATAACATTTTTGGCCATATCGCCCAGCCCTAGTTTGATTTGTTTAAATTGAATGGGGTTGGGGGGTTACTGTTAGAATTTTAAGCAAGATTTTCATTCTGCTAGTTTAAACCCACTGTACAGTGTACATTGTAGGACATAACCAGGCTCAGATAATTCGACATTCTCAGCCATTGTTAGCCAATTCTCAGCCTTGGAAGACCAATTGTCAACCCGGGTGGGATAATATCAGCCCTGACAGGACATTGTCTGCTCTGGGAGGACATGTTTTAGTACCGTTTTATTACCGGAAATGTTCATGGTGATGTATGTTTTAAAGTTTTAGTATTTCAGTAGAACAAACAGTAGGAAAATCTACATAGACTTAATTATTAGGGTTCCTCAAGATTCGAGGAAGCCTATTGTTTCTCCGCCTCCCCGATTATGCTCAATAACTCAAAAACTACAAGGTAAAAAATATTGACTCTCACTGACTTTCATGTGCACCCACTACTCAGAGACGAAGACTGGCCCTGAGGGGGCGCTACAGGAAACTCCCAAACAAATTACACTAAAAAAAATTGCCAATGCCGTGTGACGTAAATTTATGAAACTTGGTAAACATGTCTAATGACTCATAATGAACAAAAAAGTCCATAGAACCCATAAAGTCCTCCTGATTAGATTTTGTTCTAGAACACAAATTTGGCGAAACCTACAAAAATTACTCAAAATGCAGCATAGGGCCGATTGACTTGTATTTTAGCACACATATGTAGGATACACGTCGGATTATAGGGTAATAAGGAATACGAGTTCTTATGTAAGAATATATATATATTAATTAAAATTACATAAATATGTATTTCTTCAAGTTCATGTCTACACAACTCTGTGTTACGTCATCATATGGACATGACTGTGCATGTAGCAGTTTGAGCAGTTTATTTTACAATATGTGTAAATGACAGATTTGACTAAATTTAAAAGATTCCCCTAAAATCACTTGGTGGTCCAAATGACTTAATACTTGGTACAATTCTTGGTACTTAATACAGTGGTGTGGGGTATATGTCTCCCAAAATGGTATCAAGGAAAAACAGTTTCAATGTAAGACAACAAAGATATTGATAGGTGAAAGCTGAAATGCAGCAAAACCGATTAATGTCCACACAACTCTGTGTTACGTCATCATATGGCCTTGAAATGTATTCTGCACGTAACTGACACCCACTAGAGGCGCTGTGATGCCCAATATAGAAAAGACGGCTAATTTGAGCCAAATTATTTGCGAAAAAGTCGCTGTAATTACATACAAGTTCATTTTCTCGTATGGATCGGACATGCACAATTTGGAGGTTAAGCACAAAAAATCGCTTGCTCACTTCCTAACAATCCTGAGTGCTTCTGATTCTTGTAAATGATTAAGTATCTGAAAAGGCTGGCGCTACTCATAGACAATTATGGACATTGAATACACATGTGTTTCATGGTGCTGCTGCACTTGTAAGCAATACAGGCCATTCTCGAGGCTGTGTGACTCTGTGACCATGATGGCCGGTGGAAGGAGGACGATGAGAACTATATTTTGTTGTTATTTTTTGAATGGTATTAGAACATTTTATTTCTTATTATTTTAATTGTGTGTATGTATTACTTAAATTTTAAAAATGAAAACTTGTGAGTTAAAACTGATTTTTACTGAACAACGGGTGGCCAAATGGCTATGGTTTACCTCTAAACCTACAAGTGAGAACATTATTAAGCAAGGAAATTGATCTCTTAAGTATAATAGAGCAAAATGTATAAGTCACACAAAATTTACAAATTGTAATACTCATCTTTCAAATGGAGAAAAAATGTTTTCCTCAGAAAACTAAAAGTACTGCTATACTTCAAGTAATATTCGAGTGTTGGGATTTTGTCTATTCTGTTTTTTTCCTGTGAGGTTGCACTGTTCATTTGGATTATTTGCCTGATACTAGAAAAGGTTATTGCTTGTGTGTTATTCAATTATTCCACAGAGAATTACTGAGTTTTTCCATTTGTTTCTATGTGTTTTAACTTTGATGTTTATATAATCTGGGAGGTATTCTTATGGTTATATGACACTGGTTAATCCCTTTTAAAGATCACTGTTCCTTGCATCACTGCGTAATTGGCAAAAAGTAAATGGACTCACCCAGTTCACTATCTGGTCCACATTCAAGTGATGATATTAAAAATGATTGTCATTGCTACCCTGTGCGATAGAAATGTATGAAACTTGGCATACATATGTAATGGCTCATAATGGATAAAAAAGTCTCTTAAACTCATAAAGTCCGCCTAATTAGATTTTTTGATAGAATTGTAAATTGGTTTAACCTATAAAAAGTTACTGAAAATGCAGCATGCTTCCGATTAACTTGATTTTTGTGTGTAGGACAGAAACCTCCTTATATGGTGATAAGGAATAAGACTTTTGAATTTCACACACTATAAAAAAAAATTTTCTTGTGGAAATGACAGGTGATAGTAAAATTTAATTTTATAAAGTTTTCCTAAAATCGAGTCAAGTGACTTGTTATTTGGTAAAATGGTGTGGGGTATATGTCTCCCAATATGGTATTAAGGAATAACATTTTCAATGTAAAACAACAGAGATATTCACAGGTAAAATATCCAACAGCTTCCAGACAGCTGTTGGACATGGGTCAATGTGACTGTGACCATGATGGACAATGGGAGGAGGAGGATGAGGAGGTGGAGGAACCCGCCCATTGTTGCTTGCAACTATATTTTGTATTTTATTGATGTATTAAAATGTTATTTGGAACCTATGTATTTTGTTAAACATGGGCTAACTTTCGAGCCTCAAATTGTTTAGCTTGATAGTATCTGCAAGGTTTAATAATTTAATCTTGTAAGCAGCTGTTAGTAAACGAGTAACGAGTAAAGAAAGACTGCACAACAGTCTATTAATCTTTTCCCACAAGTTTAAATGTGTAAAAATATTACAGGGTATTAATGTAAATTTAAGAGCAGTTCCACTGACTGTCCCCGGTCTCATCATCCCTGTTATTTATACCATACGTACATGACGTGAGTATTATGGTTAGCCCTCTCTCTTCCCCACTGCTCTTGCCTGCAAAGGAGCAAGCTGCAAGGCCGTTCTGGACACAGCTCGGCATCATTGTTTAGGATACAGTGGTGATTTCTATTCCCATCATTATTAATTTAGCTTGGGGGGGGGGGGGGCGATATAAGTGTTTTAATAACATCCTGCTGTGTTGCTGGGCCCAAGGACTGTCAAGCACTCTGGGATTAATGACATAACAAGGTGATGGATGTTATTAAACATCACCCAACATCAAACATTGTGCACATTCAATAATGGTTTTAAAGGTTTAAAGGTTTTGAGCCATTGTACTGCTTGCACTATTTGTATGTTTAACAGGGTTGTACAGTTACATGTGTCCCTGGATAAGAGAGTCTGCAAAATAAATAAAAAGTAGAAATAGTTAATGTACCTATCATGAAAACGTATATATATATTTTGAAGTTTAAATTCAAAAGATATTTTGACAAGATATGAATATGGCTAGGAACGAGAATAATTGTTTAAATAACTGTCTTACATTACTCTAAATGTTAATGTATAGGAAATATCAATATAAACGCAAAGTTGTACAGAGATAACAAAAGCGACCTCTTATTTGTTTTATTTTATTCATATTTGATTCACATACACACACACATTCAAGCCTTAGAAGTCTATACATTTAAAAATACTTATTTTAATGTATTTGATAATGCATACGTGAGTGCTGACTCTTACATAATTTTACCAATTGAATACTAGAGTGGATTGAATTTATAAATCTTTGAACCAAAATACGTACTAAATTGCATTATATTCTTTATCCATGGTTGAAGCTGAATAACACTGCTGTTGACATCATGCTCACTGAAATAAAAATTTGTGGTTGGATTTGAACAGACGCGTGAACCCTTTCAACCAATCATTGTCTCAGTCTGCAGTTAGACCGTTTAAACTACATATCCCATAATGCATTTTGAAAATGACACACTTCACCTCTGGAAGGAAGCGAAAGCCTAATTTCTAGCAGATTTGAAAGCGGGCAAAAGAGAATTTTGGAGGGATTGTGTGGACTTAAATATAAAAAATGGCTTCCTTTGTAACAGAGGTGCTTGCCAGCTCTGGAAAGTTGGAAAAAGAGGATCTTAGTAGCAAAATCAGTAAGCTGTCGCAAAAAGTAGAAGAGACTAAGGTAAGGTTGCTAGCCAAAGCTAACTAGCTGAAAACGTTTACACTATCTTTGACCACGTATGGAAACATTTTTAGCCATCTAGCTACACAGTCTCACTAGGCATCTAACTGTGGTACTCAAGTTGTGCAGGTTGACTTTTCACACAAAGTCGCCAACCAGCTGGTTATTAATGTAAGTTGGCCGCTACAGTGACATCATTAGAAGCATTTCGTATTTGACAGTGGTGCGGTAACTTACTTTGTTGGTGTTTTTATTTAAGTATAAACTATGAGATAAGCATTCGAAGGCTCTATTGTACTAGGACATTTGTGTGGACGCTGGCCACGAATATGTATAAAGTATATAGCTAGCTGGAAAGATAGCTGATTTGTCTCCAGTATGTGCTTACTGGGTTCTTAATTTCTACCCTATGATGTACATTAACGTTACACTCTGGCCGCCTTAGCTGGAAGTCAGTGCACCGAATTACTTTGTATCATACCTCACAGATTAAATGTCGTTGTTTTATATTTTATGTATGGGGCCAATGCAGATAATCAGTTATATGTATGCAAATATTCGATTAGTTTCACATTTACATGCACTGATGAATAGTCACGTTATGCAGAACTTGACACGGTAAATTTTCGGAAGTCTCCTATTGTCAGGTATAAGGATTGGGTAAACTTCAAACCTCCGATTCACTCATTCCTCTGTCTGCAGGATAATGTGTGTGACATGATTAACAAGAGGTATAAGGAGTTCCTACCGAGCCTGCAGGGAGCAGAGGAGCTCATGGTGGAGGTGGAGGCTGTGTCCAAAGATATTGATGTTCTCAGAAGCTGCATTGAGAATGAGGTATGTTTCAAAGCAGCCCGACTGCGACTGAGAATGCCTGACACAATACATTTTTACCTCTTTGTGATACTCATTCAAAACATACTCATTGTACATTAAAATGTATACTGCTGAACTTCAGCTGAAGAACTTCCCCGACGGATGGGTGGAGCAGCAGGCTTCCTGTCCCTAAAACCTAATGTCTCTCCAGGTGCAGCCGAATCTCCACATCGCTGTCACTGAGTATACAGAGCTGAAGCAACAGCTGGAGAAGAACACCACAATCATAGCTGTGCTCAAGAGACTTCAGGAGGTAGACAAGTGGGGAAATTCACAATGGCTTCACATGAGTGCAAATGGAAACAAAATCTTCTCTGGTGTTGTATTCTTTAGCTTGTGTGACACCACATGTCTTTTTCTGGCGCAGTATGACTGTGCCATGGAGCAGTACCAAAGAGCCCTGCAGGAAAAGAGGTACACTGCTGCAGCTGAACAGCTTGAAAAGGTGAGGGATCTCAAATTCCCACAGCCTGTTAATGGCTATAGACCAGTTTACTCAGGGACCTGTATGTGAAAACTTACCATACTCATAATAATTGGATTATAAGACTAAAAAAACTGCTGCAGGAGTACATAGACCTGTGGATTGGTAATTTTATAATTGACATTGGTGCATACCACAACATTTTAGCATTAGTGCTATTGCATTTATTTATTTTTTTATTGAATGAGTGCCCGTTAACAGGGTTTTTTCTCTAGGAGGTAACGGATCAGCGTTAACTGCAGACAGCCAGGGTTGTTATCTAGGAGGTAACAGATCAGCCCTGTTTCCTGCAGGCCCGTGGTTCTGTGGATGCCCTGAAGGCCTGGAAAGGGTGTGAGCTACAGCTGCTGAGGGCCCTGGGCTCAGAGCACACAGTTCAGAGAGAGAACCTCATCTACCACTTGGGAGAGGAGTGGCAGAAGCTGGTTGTCTGGAAGTTGCCCCCTTCCAAAGGTGAGGAGGCGCTGAATTTGTATTATTCCCTCCAGGCACAGCTTTCAGAACAAGGTCCAAGATGTGAATCGCTGGGATTCTATATTTTAACGATAACTGTCCAGATCCATAGACGTGTGAATCTTATTCTGTGTGTGCATCCTGAGAATAACTCTACAGTGTAGATTTACGACATTCTTGCGTATGACCAGAAAGAAAATAATAAGATTCCAATTATGCAGTCTTTTGAAGCTGAATAGAAACTAAACAACTTCTGTGTACGACTTTTTAAAAACATTGACCTGTATGTGTAAGTGCCTCTGTGTATCCATCATCAGAGCTAACCGTTGTGGAATCCTTCCTGAAGACGGAGCTCCACCTCTGCAGCCGAGGGCAGAAAGAGGATGGGGGCGCTCCCCACCCCTTGCTCACCAGTGTCCTCCAAGCCCTTGCTATTCAGAACCAGCTGAACCACAAGATTAAGCTCTTTGGTAAGACCATATCCACCTCTACCCATTCCTCACCCGTCTGCTGGGGGTGAGCTGATGGGGCTCGCAGATACAAGTTTACCTGCTTACTGACTGCTGCCCTCCCGCTCTCCACTGTGCCACCAGGTCAGGTGCTCCTTAAATACATGCTGAAGCCCCTGATTGCTTTCCCTTCGCTACATGTGGAGCTTTCAGAAAAAGCTGGGAAGGATGCCGTGCTCACCTTCAAGCAGGTGGAGACCTCTGTGGAGCACCCCTCCCCCTCGCAGGTGTACGCCAAGGTGCTGATGGTGCTGAAGGCCCTCCACACCTACCTGTTCGGTAGGCCCCGCCTCATTAACTCTCCATGGCAACAAAAGGCAGAGTATAGCACTGCGCAATAAGGCAATATCACAGTCACGAAGAGAGCAGTGGTATGAACCAGCCTTCAGTAGGTAGCCTGGCATACTGATCGGTGCTGTCAAAAGGATAAAAACTCTATATTGTTCAGGATTTAAATGCTCACTCTTTTACAGATGTTTCAGTGGGAGAAAAGAAAGTATCGATGGTATTGGGTGATATGATTTGGGAGGAGATGTCGGACTGCATCATTCGCGAGTGTCTACTGCACTCCATACCGACTAACAGCAGCCAGCTGGAGAAATATAGCACAGTGAGTTGAGAAATTCCCGCTAGTGCCGCAGTCTAACCTGGCGTTCTGAAACAGTGTAGTAATTCTTCCCCCAAAAGACTCGAGCTCTGATGCTAACCTCTGTATGTATTTCAGGTTATTAAAGAGACAGAAGAGTTTGAGCAGACGCTGAAAGACTTGCAGTACCTCACAAAGGACTCCACTGATGTGCTTAAGTATGCCAGGAACATCAATTCACACTTCGCCAGCAAGAAGTGCAAGGATGTGATTGTGACGGCTCGGAACTTGATGACATCGGAGATACACAACACAGTGAAGGTGCAGCTGGTTTACGTCTTAAGTTTTCATTTTTACTGCAGGGCAATTATCAATCTTTAATAATTATATATTCACCATAGCGCCATCTTGTGTGTAGGCCCCACCTACCCTGAACGTTGCACCCCTACTGAGCAATAAAATTGGATAACCACAGATTAATTTAACCATGCAAACTATAATAATTTGAATAGCTTAAATATTATATATTAAATATTATATTTACATCCCTGATATATACCAAAATATATTCTCAAATTTGGAGTAGACTTTGCTTTCTTTATCTACAAACCTCAATTCCAAAAAAGTTGAGACTGTGTGAAATGTAAAAAAAAAAAAAAAATCAGAAATTGATCATTTGCTAATAACCAAAGACAACGTAATGAACGTTTTACCTAATCAACTTTATTGTTTTTTTTAAATATACACTCATTCTAAATTTGATGCCAGCAACACGTTCAGAAAAAGTTGGGACAGGGGCATGTTTACCACTGTGTTACATCACCTTTCCTTTTAACATCACTCGGCAATCGGTTGGGAACCGAGGACGCTAATCGTTTTGAAAGTGGAAATTGCTCCCATTCTTGTTTGATATAAGACTTAAGCTGCTCAACAGTCCGTCGTCTCCACTGTCGTATTTGCGCTTCATAATGGGCCACACTTTTTCAATGGGAGACGGGTCTGGACTGCAGGCAGGCCAGTCTAGCACCCGCACTCTTTGACTATGAAGCCACGCTGTTGTAACTCGTGCAGAATGTGGCTTGGCGTACTCTTTGACTACGAAGCCACGCTGTTGTAACTCGTGCGGAATGTGGCTTGGCGTACTCTTTGACTACGAAGCCACGCTGTTGTAACTCGTACGGAATGTGGCTTAGCGTTGTCTTGCTGAAATAAGCAGGGTCTTCCCTGAAAAAGACGTTGTCTAGATGGCAACATATGCTGCTCCAAAATTCACATTCGTACCCTTCAGCGTTAATGGTGCCTTCACAGATGTGCAGGGTACCCACGCCATGGCCACTAACACACCCCCATACCATGACAGAAGTTGGCTTTTGAACTTTGCATTGGTAACAATTGGGATGGTCCTTTCCCTCATTGGCCCTGAGAACACAATGTCCATAATTTCCAAAAACAATTTGAAAGGTGGACTCGTCAGACCACAGCATAGCAGTCCATATCAGATGCGCTCGAGCCCAGAGAAGTCGTCAGCGTTTCTGGCTGCTGTTGCATAGCATGGCTTCGGCTTTGAGTAGTAAAGACTTAACTTGCATTTGAAGATGAACTATCGAACCACGAACTATGTTAACCGACAACGGTTTTCCAAAGTATTCCCGAGTCCATGTGGACGCATGTCGGTTTTTAAGGCAATGCCGTCCGAGGGCTCGATGATAACGGGAATTCAGTATTGGTTTTTGGCCTTGCCCTTTACGCACAGAGATATCTCCGGATTCTCTGAACCTTTTAATAATATAAATCCCTAAATTCCTTGTAATCATACATTGTGAAATGTTATCCTTAAACTGTTGGCATATTTGTTCACGCAGTTTTGCGCAATGTGGTGAACCTCGAAGCGTCCTTGCACATAAACGGCCGAGCCTGTCGTGAATGCTCATTTTATACCCAATCATGATGGGATAACCTGTTACCTATCGACCTGTTTACCAGTAAGATGTTCCAAACAGGTGTTTTTTGTTTTGTTTTTTTTAACCTTCCCAGTCTTTCATTGCTCCATCCCAGCTTATTTGGAATGTGTTGCAGTCATCAAATTTAGAATAAGTGTGTATGTATGAAAAAACAATAAAGTTGATCAGGTAAAACATTCATTGCGTTGTCTTTGGGCTGTTTTCAATTGAATTCCGGTCAAAAAGGATTTGCAAATCATCGTTTTCAGATTTCACGCACTCTCCCAACTTTTTTGGAATTGAGGTTTGTAAATAAATCTTTCTTTACATGCCCAGCAAAGTATTTACTGGTCCGTCCTACTTATTTTAGATTGTGCTTGATGTTATCTTTAGAACTGCTTCAAATTCTGCCCGTTTGAAATATGATGCTCTATATCATTCTGCAATTAGATTTGTCATTGGTGCCCCATACGGATCTCTTCACTGTGGTCTCTCAGTGACAGTTAATAGACTTTGTCTTATTAGACTAAGTAAATATTTACTAAGACGGCACTAAAATGCATACTTCCTCATCACTGTTTTGAGTTGTCTGTCTGTATAACATGCACAATATTTGCTTGCGTCAAGAACACAGGGGCCAAAGGCAGCGCTCTGCCCATAGAGCAGTGGTTCTCAAACTTTTTCAGCAAGAGGCACCCTTTGTGCCCCCCCCCCCAAATAAATTTCATGACAAAAAAAAATCTCAAACTAACAATTGTAATTAAACCAGAAACATATAAAATTTAAAAATTCTGGAACATCAATAGTTCAAAGGTTGACAAACCCGATTTACATACAGTTAAAATTAATTTTCTAGAATTTCTATGGGGCCCCCCTGGCGCCATCTGGAGGCACCCAGTATGAGAACCGTTGCCGTAGAGCATGGATTAGATTAGTATAATCAGCTAATATGAGGATGCCTAATGGGCTATTCTCAATTAGAGGGAATTAATGTTTTCTTTCAAGCGTATTAATTTGCATCCTTCATATCTTCACTTCCTCGTCGCTACAAAATTAACCACACATTCTCGCGTTACCTTGATATTCGTTATGCAGGAAAAGCAGTGCCCAAATGTAAGTCAAGTTAGTAAATTATAAAAGCATGAAACATTCAGCTGATTATGTTGACAATTTTCACATGTACTTAATTTAACATTTTTTAATTCCCATGTTGGAAATTAGAATATGACTTGAAACCAAATTGCCATGTATGGCACTAGAAAAGGTAGGTTGAATATGTTAACTAGTTAACTTTGTGCTTTTAAAGCCCCCTCGAGTTATTACTAGATTGTACAAATGTACAGTTAAACTAGATTCAAAAGAAAATCCAGGCTACCGACAATTGCTTCACTATGAAAATAGAAAGCATAGCTTTTTTTCTTTTTGTTTTTTGGGACTGCTTTACAGGTTCTCTGATAAAGCTAGGGCGTTTTATTTTCATTATGGAGTATAGAGTAGTTTGTACACATTATAGCACACTATTAACCTGCACTTTTTTATATGAAGTTATATATGTCAGGTAGCGAAATGTATTATTTTTAGGACATATAGCTAAGTGGATATGACAAAGAGAAAATAGGCTAAGCTATTGTGTTCTTGCGTTATTAGCCTGTTATTGTTATTATTATACGTTATTATTGTGTTCGTACTATACCCCTGCATAATCTCTTTTATCAGTGGAATTGTAACTCATGTCAAATC
>JAOVYW010004755.1:0-10629 GCA_025775045.1 Hiodon tergisus | reverse complement strand
AAGTACATTTGATGCAGGGCCGACTACCAAACGGCACCGGAGATCAGTGGCGATTGCGCAAGTCTATGCCTACATTTTCATGACGTATAGCGTGAATGGATGCAGGAATGTATCGGTACAAAATCACTTACGAAAATGAAAAAGCGACATCTAAAAATTATGAAACCACAGACATGAGATGATGATCATGCTTTTCTTTTACAATACAATTCTTCAGCCGTGAAAGCTGCTTCCCTCCCGCCACACAGTATCCCAGAGACACGCAGTAAATACAGTAAATACAGTGCCATTGTGCTCCATTCACGTTGCTGTGTGCTCCTCTTGGGGGGCATATACTCCTCACTTATAATCATATAATTATTATTATTAATAATGACGACAACAAAAATAATAATGAAAACAACCTGATGCCAATTGTTGTCCATTTAATCGGCAACAGACGAACACAAAGGTAAGCAGAGGAGTAATCATATGAGAAGTATGTTAGAAAGTGTCTCCTAGGTGCAGACGGGAGATGGGGGGAAGGTAATGTGTTTCCTGACAGGGAGAAACACCTTCCTCAGATTGAATTGCACCCTCATTCCAAATAACCCCAAGGTGACAGCTGAAACATGACTGTCCTGTTCATTTGTGGAGCCCAGATACAGATACGTTTGTCATTTAAATATGAGCACCTGGCAGTGTTCCTGATATGAGCAGTGAGAAAACCTTTCCGAACATTCAGCTTCGCTAACAGGTATAATTGCGCATGTGCCAGCTGTGGAATTCCACATGGAAAGATCCTGCTCTACAGAAAGATCAATTTGGTTTTGTCAGACCAAACTGGGGCTGCTATTGAATAGTGGCTCAGACACCCCTAATGCAGGAAAAAGGACGATACAAACAGTGTGAAATGTCTCTTGCTCACAACTGCCTTATATATGTATTTAGTTCAGAAAACACATGTTCATGACTGGGTAGGTTAGCGAGTTGTGGGAGAACATTATTAAGATTTCCTGGATGCCTGTATATATTTTACATAGATACATTCATTCTAATCAACAGGATAATCAATAACTGTACGCTGGAAACATGATAGGCTGCATTCTATGCATACCTCCCTGGTAAGATATAATGACGCAGGCACAAACCAGGTGCTGACTGCAGAGCTTTAACTTGCAAGGACAAAAATATTACATGTGCTAGTAACCTTGTATATGCTCTGCAATTGCCCCTGAAAATGAATTAAACACAGAAGTAGAACTGGCAACCCGGCAACTTCTTACATTTGTTATATTTTGCTCCATCTGGCTGGGGTCATTTGCCTTTTTAATTTAGACGTCGTCTGCTCTCTAATTTGTTTCACAATTACACATGGCATTGACTATGGCTCCAAGCTGCACCCCGTCAGCTGCATAAAAATATTTTTAAATGAATATGCCAGCAATCCACAGTCATTAATTTACTCTGTCATGTTATTAATAGATAGCAACAGATGTTTACTGATTGTTGCTTACTTGTTAGGCTGACCACTTAAATCTGCTCCTAAATGGAATGGAATCTCTTGCGGGGGAAAATAAATAAATAAATCTTCCCCTCAACAGGACGGATTCACAGCCAACAATCCTCTGACATGGAAAACTACCGCATATTCTTTACTAAGTTACAAAGGCATCTTGGGCCTCTGTTTACAATATGTAACAAGTTTGAATAACTCCCGCGACGGGGCTGTAATGTGTGACATGGACGCTGTTGTATTTCCACAGTAGCTCCGGAAGATGAAGAGAAAGCCACTATTTAGCCACTGTGACGGCTATCCGTTAAGATTGGCCACTACAAGGACAGAAAGGCAAAATCTGGGAAATTGAATCAATCACTCACACAGTAACGACTAATTTACACTACTGCAAACTATCTGAAAAGATTCTGCGGCTGAATTTTAATGCGATGCGGACTGACTCCACTTAATAAATGGCTGAGACTGAGGGCAGTATAATCTATATACTTATTTCACTTGATAATTATAATCTATCAAGTCAGAGTATCCAGGTCCCCCAAGCAAAATCCTCAACCCCCCCCCCCCCCTTCCAAATAGTGTACATGCAGCATACAGCCTACGTAACACATATGCTTTAGTTAACTGAGCTTGGAGGCTACAATAAGCCAAATCTACAATCGCTGATATTTATGTAGGCTATGTGCTTTTATATTACTTAGCCAACTCACTAAAGAACATGTCACAGAATGTGAGGTCTGGGAGAAAAAGAAAAAAAAAGTGAAACTAATTAAAATTTGTTTTAACTTTTAAACTAAAGGACTATATACTCCAACTATCTTTCCATTTCCTTGGCAGACTTGGCAGGGGTTGACTTACAACGGGAAACACTTTCCAAGAGGATAAAAAAAAAAGTCAAATGCAGAGAATACTCATTCCTTGGTGGTTCGCAAAAATTTAGTCAGATAGGCCCCAGTTTTTTTCTTGTTGTTTGGGCAGTGCAGTTAAAGCAAAACAATCCCCGGTGCTCTTTTTACTCATGTGGCAAAAAGTAAAGGAAGTTCAAGGATTGCTGTAAATAGTAAGTCTGGAACCACGGAAAAACCCAAAAAAACTGCAGCTTGATGGTCCCGGTGTTACGGCAAACACCGCCAGAAAAAGTAATCATTTCGGAACACTATTTCTATTTACAACCAAGGTTAGGCAAGTGAAGCTCCAGACAGCAGGCTCTGACAAGCTGTAAAACTTTTAGCGAGCTGTAAATAGCTCTATCTTTCCATTTGGGGTGTTATATTGCCTGAACACCTTTATCCGACTGGTAGTAAATCTCTGTTCCTTAAAAAAGGCCAAGGAACTCCCACCAAATAAACTACCAGCAAACATAGGCACACAACGTTAATCAAACAAACAAGATGTGCTACAAACGGTAACAACATAAATATCAATAGCAAGTCGCCATTTCCCAAAAAAATATTCAATAGCTCTCCCTTTCACTGTATGGTTTATATCAGTTCCTGGGAACAGTTTGTATCCTTCCAGACATTTCTGCGATTGATTCACCTCCAAGATATCCTTCAGCCATTTCATTCAGAAGCTGTCAGACATCCATCTATAACACATGGTCTCCCACTGCGAGCAGCTGTAGCTCCTCACTCCTGCACCATCCTGCATGAAATAAGGCTTCAGGATTAACAGATTTTCTGTCTCTTTTGCAACAGGAAATTAATTTTCATGTTGCTTTTTATCAGTAGCATGTGATGCAATTGAAGTTATTGCACTCACTATTGCCCAAACAAATCCAGTAAGTATTTTCCTACATTCAGAGAAGGAACAAACTCCTGTTCACTCTAAAACCCAAACAGCAACCCAAACTTTTCGACAGGCCTTTTCAAAGACGGCAAAGACGGTGAAGTTGCATGTGTGCATGCAGACTTATTTACACTGTGCACAACACTTTGAAGTCCTCTAAGGGGACACCTGGTTATTTCTCAGCAGTGCTGTTCCATTCATGCACAAAAGGAAAGAGAAGATAAAACTACAGGTGCAAGTCAACTCCGGAACGTCGCGTTATTTTGTCACCCAGGGTCTGGATAAAGGACAGACCAGGGCAGAACCGGGTCAACAAGCATGAGGAGAGATTGATGTTGTGTAGCATAGCATTCCCTGCCGCTGCATGTGACAGTACAACAATGATTAATGACAGGAATGTTCTGTAATGAGCTTATCCCCCACCCACCCACCTCATATCTTACATATCTAGCAATCATCAGTTATGATATCTGGGGGAAATTTGGTTTGGTCTAAGGAAAATATATCCACGCACACCAGCAAACTGTAAATGGCACACAGGCAAAAAAGAAAAGGGGGGGGGCAAAGTTTTCATTTTCATTTTTTAGAACGTATTTTAAAAATTCAGGAGCAAAACCTCTTTTATTGGATTGTAGTTAGTGTGACACCGATTTCTACACACTACAGGGGCTTGTTTCAGTCTTTTTTTCCATTTTCTCAGAGTGGAAGTAGTTAAAATGGCCCGTCTAGAAAGAACCTCTAATTATTGCTGGAGAGCCTAATTAGCATTTAGTCCAACACCACAACAACTGCGACATAATTGTGCTAATTCTCCAATAAACAGCATTCACAGTGTGCAATCAAGCTGCTTTGTGATACAATGAGAATTAATGGCGCCACACGACAATGGCAAATCTCACAACCCCTGCTGTGTGTGTTTAATCATTTTTCACTCCTTTCAGATTGTTCCCATCAACTGCAGTTGCCAAGAATCCCAATCAGCAGCTCTGCTTATTAACAGCCACATTTCTAAATATGCCTTGGCTCGGGCCCCGACCCCCAAGGATATGAATTTCTCGCCGAAAAGTCAAGGGGGCCCATGAAAACTGTACATTGTGTGAAAGATTACTCAGGTCTTGAACAAAGTCTCATTCTGGCAAGACGTTTCTACAGGCCAAAGGCTATGAAAAAGCTTGCTGAAAACCTCTGAAACATTTGCCGTAACAACAAATACAGGAGGGCTGGGAACCTTCTGAAGCAGCCCAAACAATCTGGGAAAGCTGCTCTGCAGAAGGTTGCTGTGAAGGTGATACAGCATGAAAGCAGAAAACTGCAGGCTTATGCAGCTCTGATTCAATGTTTTACAGAGCAAGAAGGTCGTTATCAGCACACAGGAGAAAACCAATCCACAGGAATGGGAAAGTTTCCCGTTGGCTCTTAGGTTATGAGAGTGCACATGAAGATTAGGCCTAACTGCTAACTGCTGTATTCACACCTAGCATTTGAATGGCAATTCTGAAGTGGAACCTGGTATTTCTGAACAGTAAAACACACTAATGAGATAAATAGGCTCAGTATCAAGACTTCTTGGTTTCCAGCTCACAGTCCACAGCAAACTCCTGTAAGGGGGGATATCTGAAGTAAGTAACTTTAAGTAAGATTTATTAGTGTCACAGCGGTGTTCCCTTGCGTTATGTTTAGACCCTTACCATATAGGGTCATAGCTATCAACGAAGGTCATTTATGAAAGTCAAGAACTTAGCGATTTCAGATAATAAAGCTTCAGGATAAAAAAAGGGGACAAACATTAGATGCAGGCATCGTCCCTACGATCAAATAGCAGGACATGTTTCTGAAGGACGTAGGAGCACTAACAGTAAAACACTGAAATTTATTACAAACACGCTAAATTAAATAATAATAATCTCTCTTAACACACACCGTTCACTGCATCTCACTGATGCATTGTTTAATTTCTCTGTCATCTGGAGTTAATGCGCCTCGTCTACGTAACAATAACAATTTAGAAAAGCAACTTCCACGAGTCAAACTCACTGTTACCAGACGCGTCTCTGCTATCTGTCTCAATTCAAATACTCTACTTATTTTGTAGAAAATTAAACAACGGGCGCTATGTTCGTCTCGGCTCGCATACAAGGCAGGGGAAGATTTATTGCTGTAATATGAAGCACTGTAAGAGGGAAGAAAAATAAAAAGTGGCAGCTCTGTAAAGTGTAAAGTCAATTCTGTAAATAAGACTTTTAAATAGGCTGAACTATTAGGCCTCGGAGAAGGTTTCGGAATACCGTGCCCTTTTGTTTTGGTTGTGAGGACTGTGTGGGATCCACATGTTCAGAACAAACAAATGTAAGAGCCTAGACAACCTTGTGGAGGCAAGCATAGCTAAGACCGGCAACACGTTCATCACTACTGTCTGAAGGCAGAGTGTGCAACTGAAGTTAACGTGCCTACTTAGATCTTCAATTAATGCAGCGTCCTCAAATAACGTTGATATCCGCGTACCCAGAGAAGTGTATAAAGTATTCTCTCAAGGAGAATTTACATACTATCGGAACCATCATGTTGCCTCCTCTGTTCCTTCCAAAACACTATTACTCATACGCACACTTGCACGTGGCCAGGAAAAAGTAAATGTATGTGGTTGTGTGTGTGTGTGTACGTGTGTGAGGGGATATGTAACAAAACAAAAAAGTGTCTGTTTTTTATCAGCTCTGCGCTTTGCAGTAAATCAAAGGGGACACGGTTGGACAAACAATGCAATATTCAAGGTTAGAAAACATTCAGATAATAAATCACAATAGTGTCATGTTCAATTTTTACAACAGCATTTTTTGGCAATAACCATAAAAAAGGATTTAAATTATCAGGACACAAAACAATGGCATCCTGCCTAAAGAATTCACAAAGGGAAAAAACCCTATCAGATTGTCCACTGTCCACAGCAGTAGGATAAACACCACAACTGGAGAACTTCAAGAATAACTTCCATCCTGTTTGCTGTCACTTGCTAAGAGTTATATGGGTTTTAATTGCCTCTGTTCCTTCACATAGCCAGTGTTTCTGTAACTCCTTCCTGCCCTAAATACCCTAAACCTGTAAATGTTATGCAAACAAAAAGTTTATTTTTTCCCCAGAATCTGACAGTAACATCTGTGAGACTAAGCATAATATTTCTAACTCCATCAATTTCACTTTGGCACGATCCTCTTATGTATTTTTTTACCTAGCACTTATTACAGAGCTATTTATGCGTTCAATTATTTTCAAGTAATTTTCCAGATGTGGATCACAACAGTATCAGTATGTGTAATTTCTGGACCTATCCAATCTCGTCTTCCACAGACCAAAAGAGATGCACATTTGTTAGTTTACATTTTAAATACTTGAATACACTTGCTTTTGTGTCTGTTCTCTATGCCTCAACTAAATGTATTTGGCTTTGGATAAAAGCAACAAAAAAAAAGTCTACAAACACAAATAGTTTTATTTCCTCCATTCATTTATGGCTATGGTACAGTTTTGGTATATTCTAAATGCAAATTAAATTTGCATAGAGATGAACCGTCTTCAGTCACATTTCTGTCATCTACATTCCTATTGAAATATAAGACTGTCAACATATATTTTACAATTACAGTGCAGGTTTCAAAAGTAACACAAATCAACTATCCAAATAAAAAATATTAATAACAGTTTTTTTTTTTTTTTTTAACTTAAAACCAATCTTAAAGAATCACATGAAAAACAGCAGCCAGCCAGCTAGCTTCTCACTCCAAGTGGGCACAAGCATTTATAACCTTAAAAACTACTTCTGGGTATCCAATTATTCGGTACCCAGGATGCAGCGCTGGAAGGAGAGCCCCTGTGATTTACTTGCACCCTTTCCTGTTATTAAAACGCTTTGTCTTATTGTTTTTATTGATTTACAATCTGTCCTACTGTCCTGGCATCTGAAAACAATCAAAGGCACAGAGCAGCAGAATGTTTGGACATTAATCGTTCAAAGACAGTATTTCACTTCTGGCCAGGGCTCGGCCACGGCAGCTGCTACGCATTCTGATGCAGCGAATGAGCAATAAGCACCCGCCGGAGTCATTAACATATCGACAGGCTTCAGGATGGATTGGCGCTATTGATCCGCTCGTGGCCTGTTGATGGCCATTTGTAGAAAAGAAAAAGGGAGAAAAGCTATGACTAGAGAGCTGTCAGAGCACAGTGAGGCCCATCACACCACACTTCCTTACGGGCCCCGATATTTCTGTATTCTCCATCAACTTCAATGCCAATCATTGGCAGCTTTTGTATTCTTCATGTTGCATTGTAAAAAAGAATAATAAAAAATAAAAAATAGATACCATTATATTATACAAAAAAAATCGATTCTTAAATGGTATGCCATTTTCTTTTGGATAGCATTTCACATCTATGGAGACTGTGGACCAATTTAAAACCATCTCAGGATGGTTTTTTGGCAATTATCAAACATTAAATGTCAAATAAAGCTAATACTAAAAACATACATTATCCAATTTTATACAACACAGAATCTCAATGCATAAAGCAAATAATACAGTACAGAACAGTCCAGTCCACCAAGTACAATGGGAAGATAGGGGCAGTTCTATTCAGAGAGCAGCGGTTATACTTGGGCAGCCATTCAGAGAGCAGCAGTTACTCGGGGATGTGTTTGTAGAATTTTACAGCCCATCACACACTAGGCTGCTCCTCTGCTCTGTTACCTAATTTTTCATTCCGCGTTTTTCCTGGTCCCCGTCAGAACACCCCCCAAGGTCATCTGAAGGGAAAAGATGGACCACACGGCAGCACCGTTTGCCCTGTTTAGGGTTCACAGAGGAGCACTGAGAGCTCTCTCACTCTCTCAGCTCCCAATGTGTCACGCATAAAAAACACTGGAAGGGACTTGAAATTTTTCCCATAGCAGGCGCCCTCAATCAAATGACGTGGTTCTAGCAGTGACAGGTGCTAATTTATGGGACAAGCTTTTATCATTGGATGACAGGCACCTCTACGCTCAACCTGACTGCCATTCTTCTGGCCAGCTGTGTCATCAAGACTCGGATTGCAGTCGGAGAGTGTCACAAATCTCTCCCCTGGTTTCCACGGGTGACAAATGGCTTAAAGCATATACCGAGCCTCACAAAGGTCCTGACAGTGGAGGTTAGCATCATGCCATCGAGTCCCATTTCCGCGCCTCATATTACATGACTCCATGGCCATTGGTGGATAGGAGAATGTTCCTTTTATTTCGATGCTCTTCCTGTCAGCAAAAGCCAAAACAAAAACGTTATCCTGGTGGTGGCTGCTTTTCTGTTCCAGGGAGACAGAAATAAGAGAACGCATAGCAGCGGGTGGGCAGAGAGTGCTTGGCCTTCAGGTGTCCTTGGCAGGCAAGATGGAGCAGTGTGTCGAGAGCATTTCGCCATTTCAGCTCCGGTGTGAGACAGGCCGCCGCCCTGCCCCGTGCACCGCTAAGACCCCGGCTTTAAATTACTTCCTCGGCCAGCTCTGAGTAATGGCCATGATTCTAATCGTGGTTCCCGAGGCCAATGGCATTAGTCTTAATCGCACCCCCCGTCCCTCCCCCACCCATCACGTCCTGTGCAGCAAAGGTGCGGCGATGACAGCATGCTGTAAAATGTTTCGGGCACCAGTTATTAGATGGGTCCTCCGCGTCGAAAGTCATTAAATATTCACAGACAATAAAAATATATTAAGTATCCTATAGCCTTTGTTGCCTCTTTTAAGCCCAGAGTTAAATCCCTAAATGAAAGCTGCCCCTGGAAACACTGACAATTTAAACAGTGCCATTGAAAGTACTGGGAAGTCCAGAGAAAAAGACAGTCATTATTGTTAGTCTGCCTTTGATAAATCTGTTGCCGTTAGCTTTAATGCTCTCTGTCAAACTGCCTCCAGTTGTAGATAACTAACCCAGACATGCAAACCTATGTAGCATCCTACGGTGCTGGTGCTCTTAACTGATACCATTTTTGTAATGGTTTAAATCAGGGCTTAAATTTCCCCCCGGAGCGCAAGCCAATATTAATGTATGAAACAAAATGATGGACAAAACTAGCTAGCTGTCATAAGTCAACTAGTTAGTGTTGTTAAACTTACCGTGTTCTTAATGTCAAGCTTTAAATAATAAATGAAAATAAAAACTAAATGTTAATCAAAGAGTGGCAGTCGAAAAGAGTAACGTTAACATTGTTCTTCAGTTAAATATTTGTAAAAGCGGCAGAAGAATTAAGCTATTTTGTATTTCCTGTGTTACATAATATTTCACGCTAAAGTTCATATTTATTAGGACATATCATTATCATGTCGTTCATCAGAATTCAATAAGTCTTTTTGTAGTATGTGTACAAATATATTCTACATTAAACTAATACAGCAGTATGTTTATAAGATCCCTTATGTCTTTTTAAAAAAATCTAATAAACCTAAAGGAACTTAATGAAGTATATTTTGTTAAGCCAACTGAAGCATATTTTAATGAAACATGGATTTTGTTTTATTCATTGGCTCCGGACCATGTTGGTTACATTTAAATACATAAATTCCGTACCTAAAAACTCCTTGAGGAGTAACATATCATGAGTACTCTAGGCTGGTGACCAAAGCGGAAAATGTATAGCTCCAAAGCTAGCAGCTTAAGTGCATCTAGACAACCATAAAGCACCAGTGTCTATAAGCAGCGTGTGCATTTCCACACCCACAACAGTTCATACACGTTGGCTAAATCTATACAGGCTCATGCAATTCTCCTGTGCTCAGTTAGCGGTAAGAAAATTGCTGTGGGATTTGTATTCCTGAATACTTTAGCAGGTCGTTCTTTTCTGTCTTTCATTCTGTTTGTCTGTGTTAAATTCCCCCTCTGCCCTCATCCATTCTCACATCCAGTTGCCAGCTTTGTCCATCCATCACTGGGAGCACTTAGTCACTTAGTCGACTCCGTTCCGAGCGCCGGCGCCTCTCACCTGCATCTCCCTGACCTGCAGAAGGAGGCGCCATCGCTCCCCTGTGCGCGGACAGGCCGGAACGCCGATGCCGCGCCTCATTTCCCCACCGGACATCTCCCCTCTCTCGCTGGCGCAGGGGAGTGCCAGAGAGGGGCAGCAGGCAGAGCAAAGGAGTGTGACGCCTATCAATCTGGAGGGGCAGCTAGCCCGATTTCTCTTGTCTCCCACATGCATCAATTAAAATCGTCAATGGAACTGTGTAAATTATTAAGCGCAGATCATCTGCTGTAGTTAGAAAGAAAGAAAAGGGAGTTGTTAACTTCTAGTTCAAGACTCATTCAAGCAAGACCCCATATGGGCAGACTT